>CM025792.1:90834021-90862918 GCA_014635995.1 Sarcophaga peregrina | reverse complement strand
CTAAAATTAATTCATTGTTTTGCTTCGTTTGTTTTTTCTCCTTAATGGCGAATAATGTTACGATAACGCATTAATTGTCTCTGGTATTTTGACAAGTAAAAAGACAACAATTTGATAAATTAATCGAATTTTTTTTATACGGCTTTTGTGTAGAAAAAGCCATAAGCAAGCATAAGCAGCAACAGCAAATGATTGTAATTTATTACAAAACGTTTAACAGGCGAATCAAAATATTTGTCATATTTTTTTTTCATATTTTTATTGCAAACAACAACTCCAACAACAGCTGTGATATTGAGAAAAATATTTCAAATATTTTTCACATGTTTTTTTTGTTTCTTTCTTGAATTGTTTTTATTGTTTGTTGTTTGTTGTTATTGTTCTATTTTAGCTGCGAGGAATAAAAATACATGCGAAAGCAAATATTCATTGTTATTACTCATACGCACCTGTGTACTATTTAACAAAACAAAAATTCAAAATAAAAATTTATTTTTAAAAAACAAATTGAATTCAATTGTCAAAAAGCCAGCAGAGAGGAAGGGAGAGCGAGAGAGAACAAAAAAATGTATTTAAAATAAAAAACAACAACAACAAGAATAACAACTACAAACAAAAAATGACAGAAACAAACGCACTTTCTTTTATCATTGATGGCCACTGACCGACCAACAGACCCACCGAACACTTGGCCTTTTGTTTTGGTTTTTTGTTGCTCAAAAACAAGAGACAAAATATGTGTGTTCGTAGGTACATGTGTACACACATACGTATGTCCGTTACAATTTCATTCTATTGTTGTCACATGCATGATCACTCGGACACGCACACTCTGGCAAAACAATTGACATTTTGCGTTAAATTTTCAAGCATATTTCGTTGTGTGTATGTGTGTGTGTGATCGTTTATTTGTTTCGATTTCGATTTTGTTTCGCGTATTTTTCAACGAATTTTAGTTCACCAAAGCAAAAAAAAACCAACAAATTGAGATTGAAACCAAATAGAAGATTGACAAGCAGCTGCTGCTGCAAAAAATATCGTTTTTTGTATAGAGAAACCCCCTCTAACAATTCAATTGTTTTTTGCTTGGTATGTGACATTAAAAAAAAAGAAAAACGAATAAAAGAAAAAACAGAAAATGTTTATGAATATTTTTGCAGAATTTGTTTATGAATTTGACATATGAGAACTAAACGACAACAATGTATACAAACGAAAAGAAAAAAAAAATACGAATTCCTCAATGAATTGTTTATGCAGGGTGTAGTATTAAATCGACATATTAGGCATGTGGGTGGTTGCTTTATGCTATACACATAGGTAAGCCAATTAATAAACTGACAAAGGAAAACTAGAAGAGATAATAACGAGTGAGAGAGAGAGAGTGATAAAGAATATATTCACAAAGAGGTGTCTAACAATTATCGGGTCCTCCATCTACCATTTTTTTCTTCAACTAGTGCTTATCTCGTGAATAGTAACACTTAGCTCATGTCTGATTTCACAGATAATTAGTTTCATCCTTCCACTGAACGCATATGGCTGTGTATACGCGTTTTCGCTTCGTTAAATAAGCCTGCGATCGACTTACAGAAGAAAAAAATCATCTTTTGAGATGAAAATGAAGCACATTTCAATCTTAGCGGGTATGTAAACAAGCAAAATTGTCGCATTTGGGGCACAGAAACCAACACGCATACATTGAAAAGCCGACATACCCAAAACGGGTCACTGTTTGGTGCA
This sequence comes from Sarcophaga peregrina, assembly GCA_014635995.1. Classification (NCBI taxonomy): domain Eukaryota; kingdom Metazoa; phylum Arthropoda; class Insecta; order Diptera; family Sarcophagidae; genus Sarcophaga; species Sarcophaga peregrina. Next base: position 90,861,175 of record CM025792.1, on the reverse strand, counting down.
AATTTTGGGTTTTCAAAAATGAGCAAGAAGTAGCCGCTACAGTCAATGGCGATCGTTATCGGGCCATGTGGAACAAATTTTTATTCACAAAAATTGAAGAAAAGGATATTGGCAATATTTGGTTTCAGTAGGACGGTGCACCGTGCCACACAGCCGAAGCTACACTCGATGTTTTGCGCCCTATTTTTGAAGATCGCATTATCAGCCGCAGAGCTGAGGTCGTTTGGCCACCTCAGAGCTGCGATTTGACACCGTTGGACGTACAGATAATTAGTTTTATCCTTTCGCTGAAGGAATATGGTTGTGTATACGCCTTTTCGCTTCGCTAAGTATGCCTGCGATCGATTTCCAGAAGATGCCGATTTTGGCAAAAAAAATCATCTTTTCAGATGAAGCTTATTTTGATATTTGCCCTACGCATACATTGAAAAGCCGACGCACCCAAAACAAGTCACTGTTTAGTGCGGATTTTGATCCAGAGGTATAATTGAGCAATTTTTCTTCGAAAATGAGCAAGGAGTAGCCATTACAGTCAATAGCGATCGTTATCGGGCCATGTTGAACGAAGTTTTGTTTACAAAAATTGTAGAGGAGGATATTGGCAACATTTGGTTTCAACAAAACGACGCTACGTGCCACACAGTCGAAGCTACACTCGATGTTTTCCGCCCTATTTTTGAACATCGCATTATCAGCCGCAGAGCTAATGTCGTTTGGCCACCTCGGAGCTGCCATTTGACACCGTTGGACTATTATTTATTGGGTGCCGTCAAAGATACGTGTTACGCCGACAAGCCAGAGAAAATTGACGCTTTAAAGGACAATATTTGTGTAGCCATTAGTGAAATACAGCTGCACACACAATCGATAATGTAGTTAAAAATTGAACCAATCGTGTAGGCTACTGCAGGCCAGCCAAGGCAGCCATTTAAATGAAATTATTTTCCATTATTAACCGGAAGGATTGTACTTTCAAATAAAAAAATAAATTTAAAAAAATATTGAGTAGATTTTTTTAAAGCATTTTCAAAAAAAAGTTATTTGGCGGAACCTTTATGTATTACAAATAGACTATCTAATCTGTGCCTAATTTGTATAAGGTTTCTTTACACTTACTGACTTGTTAAATTGGCCGTTAACAAACTGATTAATGGATTTCGGCCAGCTTCTGCTTCTTGTGTGCCTTTGATAATCGCTTACACCAATCGATGAGAGAGTTTCCTTGGTTTGGTCCTTCAAACGCAAACAAAGTTGTCCTCTTCGCCGACTTCCACAAGTTGTCGTATCAAATATCCGTCCTGGCGAAGCGGCCTACTCCATCATAACCACTTGGCAGAGCCAGCGTAGACGCTGGATATTAATACACTGCACAACGTCCGCTGCGTTGAGGAGCTCTTACAACTCTTTGTCGGGTCGGGTGCGGAAATCGATCACTAACTTCACCGGACACAAAATCTTTCGTAAGACTTTTCTCTCGAATACTCTCAAGTCAGCTGCATCAGTGCTTAATAGTGACCATGCTTCTGAGCCATAAAGAAGCACGGGTAGGATGGCCATCTTGTAGAGCTTTAGTTTCTCTATAAGTGTTCTCAATGTTTCTGTTTTAACGAAACTCAGGATATTGTTTGGTTTCAAATAGGCACTCACATAGTTCTTTCCAAAATGAATTAATATCGCTTAGATTCCTGTTAGGAGTTCTAGTGATTTGCTTTACTTTTTTTACAGAATTTAAATAGTGGACTTGAATTGATTTCTAGTCTGTTTAAATGCAGTTAAAATCTACATGGCCCAGTGAAAGGACTGGCTATTAATCTTTGATTGTTTATGGATTGCCTGATGTACGATTTAAAGTTTCTTCCCCAAACCTGTCTGTCTAGCAAAAAGTATTCCTCTTTCTAAACTTATCTTCCCACTCTACAGTGAGATTTTTGCTCCATTAAATGTCTAGGAAGCTTCGCTCCTGTTAACGTCGTCTGTCTGCTTATTATCATGCGAGATTCCACACGACATAAGTTGAAGAGAAGGCTGTCCCTGTTTTTCCCGACCAGCTGATAAACATTTCTCAGCCAACTCAATAAAAATCTCGAGTCAACTGCCACAGCTGCTAAGTGCCTCTATAGCTAACTGACTATACTCCTATATCCGGTCGTCTGCTGAAGACCTGTTAAAGTTGAATTTCTCAGCCAACCCAATAAAACTCTCAGGTCAACTGCTACAGTTGCTAAGTACCCGTATAGTTAAATGACTGTGCTCCTATATCCGATCTTCTGCTTATCTCCTGTTGTAGTTGAATTCCGCAAATTTTGCGGGCCTATAAATAGCTGTAGTCATGAAAGATGTGTGTTGACTGATTAGACGAAAGCATGTAGTTCGAACTTCAACGAAATATGAAAAATATTTCTTCGGCGATTTTCTCTCGATGCTGAACCACGGTTTTCGTAATGCGAAAAAATATTTCTCCCTCTCAGCAGATTTATGGCAAAATATAGGAGAGAAAATAAAATGGCAATGAAAAGGTCCTCAAAAATCTGTCGTTCAGAGTCACTCACGTTTAAAATTAATGAACTCAACAAGGGTGGTTGGAGAAGCTTGGTTGCAATCCTGACTAAGGGTTGTAACAATCGATGAAATAATTAAAAAAATTTGAGGTTTTTCGTGTTCCGAGTTTTTTACTCTAAGATCTCAGACCATCACTCAAATTCTACGTCTGAGTGACGACTTAGACAATTGGTTGTAAATATTTAATACGATTGTCAGACTAACGAAGTCGCCGTAGGTATTATGTTGACTTATTAGACGTAAAACCAGGGTTCGAGCTCCAGGCCAGACATCAAAACAAAATACAAAAAAAGTATTTCTATGGCGATTTCCTCTCAGCAGATTTCTGGCAAAAACTCTAAGAGTAAATAAACCTGCCAAGAAAAGTTTTTTAAAAAAATCTGTCTATCGGAGTTGACTTTAAACTGTAGGTCCCGCCACTCATGAATAAAATAAACACACATAACGTAAGTGGTGTGAGAAACTAGGTCGATAATCCTGAATGAAGGGTTGCAATAACCAATTATGTGTCAGACTAACATGCTGTAAACGCGGTATTGCGGTTATTACGGTAAAACTTATTAGCCTAGAGACCTAAAATATTCAATCTAGAGTTCAGTTAAGGTCTTCGGCACCTCTTTAGTAAATTTGTGAATTAAAAAATTTTTGCACGATTACCTCGCGCAACAAAATGCCTAAATTAACCTGGAGGTTGTGGATATGTTTTCCAGTTACAATGCAAATTTGGTTTTCGATTTCACTTTGCCTATATAATTCCCCTTTAGCTGTATACCTTTCAAACAAATTGGTGAACAATTTAATTTAAAATTCTATTTCATTTTAACGCCATCACATTGTCAAATTTGTTTAAAAGCCAACAAATTCTTTGATGCCAATGCTCCCTCTGCTCGATCACAGGCAGAGGCAGAAACAGAGACAGTGATTGTGGCGTTTAAATTCAATTCGTTAAGAGGAAGAAACCTACACAAAATAGATAAAAAATTAAATTTATTTGAATTTCTTATTAAAAAAAAAGAAAATTCTTAGTAAACACAATGAAGATCATTTTCTATTTACTGTTGCAGCATCAACAACAACATCATCACCCAGTATGATGATGATCATCATAAATGAACGTTTAGCTCATAAACAGATTATTTAGTGGTCAATAAAATATTTCATTAAAATGCCTCAACACCTGTTATTTGTTCAAAATTATGTGTCAATGATTAAAGCCAACAATTCATTTTTGATGTTATTGTTGTACTTGTTGGATGCTTAAATTATCGATATACACTGACATACTACTCGTATATGCACTCGTTAGAATAGAAAGTACATTCGCTTTTTCTTCCAACAGTTGTTACTGTTTAATTCATTCTATTTTGAAGAGCATTCCCCAGTATCAACCTCCACTAGAGAGACTCTTTCTTCTCCCCATCTAAAGCACTTTACAAACAAATGCTACTGCATCGTTAGATATGCTTGCTGTTGCTTATGTATACGATTGGATGCAGTTGAAAAAGACTTGTGCCCGTTGCTGTTGCTCTCAATTCTAAGATATTTGATGTATGAAAACAAATTATTTTCCTTACGTTTGTGTTTATGTGTGTGTGTGTATGTGTGTAATGGTATTGATTCTTTCATTCATTCATTCTTGTTAAGAAAGTGCTCTTCATTTCGATATTATCCGATCGGCGGTTTTATGAACCATCGTCTGTCGATGGCTATTTTGTTCGTTTTGCTGCTCATATAACCCCGGCTACTGTTTACGATCCAAAACGAATGAACGAACATACCACGTATGTATGTGTGTATGTATGTATGGCCACATAATATAATGCAAGTGCCGTTCGTTTGTCTATTTGATTAGCAGCATAGACAAGCAAGAAGCACTTTTAACGTAATGATTGCGGAAATTGTTTTGCAAATACCATCATCATCGTCTGCATTGAGGCTGTCGATGTTATTGCACACCAAAGCGATTCAACGATGATGCTTTATAGCGCGTCATATAATTTGAAAATTTTTATCGCAGATGTTATTAGCCATTTATAATGCCATAAATCACCCTACAGTCAACTGTTTGTTGATATTGTTGAATAACAATGCGCTGCAGGTGATGTACCCTAGAGTGAAATTTTTATGAGCAACTGTAGTTACTTCTTCTTCCTTTTGTTGAAAAAATGTTTGGGAAACATAAGTTACTCCAGTAAAAGTAATGCAATTAATCCGATAGTTACTTGGCTTTGAAAATCTTTACGTTCCCATGTCTCCATCTCTTCTTCTACCTCAGTATTACAGCTTCTGTAGATGTCGATCTAAGTTATAGTGAAGTGAGAATGTCTGTCCCTTAATGTTATACTGTCCAGAAAACGTGTAGTCATGCGAAAATGCTTCATATTCCTTAGAGAATCTTTTGACTATGGTAAGGAACATTGCCTCGATTTAAGAGTGAGTCTGAGTAACTTAGTTTAGAGAACTCTTCCTGATGTATACGGTACAGCATTATACAAAAAATCTCGGAAATATTTTTTCAAATTTCCTTTTTTATTTGAAAGTACAATCCTTCCGGTTAATAATGGAAAATAATTTCATTCAAATGGCTTTTTCGACATGCAGTAGCCTACACGATCGGTCTATTTTTTAAGCACATTATTGATTGTGTGTGCAGCTGTATTTTACCAATGGCTTTACGAATATTGTCTTTTAAAGCGTCAATTTTCTTTGGTTTGTCGGCGTAATACGTATCTTTAACGGCACCCCACAAATAATAGTCGAATTAAAGCTCCGAAGTGGTCAAACGATATTAGCCCTACGGCTGATAAGGCGATCTTCAAAAACAGGGCGCAAAACAGTGTGTTGCATCGGCTGCGTGGCACGTAGCGTCGTCCTGTTGAAAACAAATGTTGCCATTATTCTCCTCTTCAATTTCTGTAAACAAAAATTCATTCAACATGGCCTGATAATGATCGCTATTGACTGTAACGGCCACTCCTTGCTCATTTTCGAAGAAAAATGGTCCAATCATGCCTCTGAACCAAAATCCGCACCAAACAGTGACTCGTTTTGGCTGCGTCAGCTTTTGAATATATGCGTGCGCGTTAACTGTGCCACAAATGCAACAATTTTGCCAAGATCAAAATGAGCTTCCTCTGTAAATCGTTTGCAGGCCCACTAAGCGAAGGGAAAACGCGTATATACAACCATATTCGTTCAGCAGAAGGATAAAACTAATTGCCTGTCAAATCAGACATGAGCTAAGTGTTATCATTCACGAAATAAGCACTAGATGGCAGACCCAATAGAACAGTTTATTAGGATTGGTGAGTAACTAGAAAAATATTTTCGTGTTAATTTATTGACTGGATTGTCTAATAAACTGCGCCCTTTTTCATTCACACATAAAAAATATGAATTAAAATTGATTATTTACCTATAAGATATTCTAAATAAATATTGTTTGAATGAAATATTAAAAAATATAGCCAAAATATCTTTATAACCCAGTGAATCTTTTTGGTAGTGAAAAATCATTAAGGGATCTGGTAATACAAAATTTCTGAATTAAAAAAAAAAAGGAATTTTTTTCATATTTTAAATGAATAAAAAATATATTCAGAGAGAAGGTATTTTGAATCAAATGTTTGTTGGTCTTTCATAATCGCAAGTTAATAAATTTCAATATTTTAATGCCGATATTAACATAGTTATGGGGCGGCATAATGGCAATGGATGGGTATGAAGAAAAATTAAAGAAAATAAATTTTAACAAAAACACACACACACACAAACAACAATTCGTTGAGAAAATTTGTTAACAAATGATGAACATAAACAATTTCTAATAACATTTAAGTGGCCAATAAACCAAAGATATCTTTCAAATTTCCATCAACAACAACAACAACAATAATATGTGGTACATACATACGTATATCATGATCTTAACATCTGCTTTAACATTTCATGGAGCATCATACTTAGAAGCTAAAATAGCAGAAGCTACAGAGCAGACGCTATCATAGAGATGCAGGGAAAGGAGAGCATGAAAATCTGTTGAAACAATAAAAATTATTTCACAAATAAACAAAAATAATAACAACAACAAAAAAAGGAAAAAAAAATAGGAAAACAAATGAAAACTCTAAGAAACATGTTGAATGATCTGAACGTAGTGCTGAAAACCTTCTTTGGTTCGATGATGAAAATGCTGCTGCTTCTGCTGTTCCCCCTATGTGGCGGGGAAATGTGGCAATTGTTTAGAGTTGTTTGAATAGCCAAGAAACCGTAAAACAATAACAAAATTCGCTTCAAGAATTTTTTTTGGCCAAGTGTTGAAAGAAATTTTTAAGAACCCCGAGTACCTATGGTTACTGGAATCTTAACACTAACCATCAGAACTGCGTTGTTAGCGCCACATTTCCTTAAAATTTTTTTTATTCAAAAGGTAAGACAAAGAATGCAATAAAATTCTAAAGCTAGTAATTGTTTTAAAAACTTATTCCAATTACGACTGCTGGACAGGAAAGGAATACAATAACTACGGAAATATTTACATTCATTAAAATGCTTAATTACGGGTGATCATTATAGCTTAACAATCTCTAATCACCTGTAAATAGACCAGATTTTTTTCGAAAACTAGACTTTATGACATGGCAGCACAGAAGCTGTGGTCTTACTAAAACCCTAAGTATTGTTAATTTCCATATCCCAGTAGACAATTTAATATACGGTTACGTGATCCTGGTTTTATAATGAAAATACCAAAAGGGAACTTGTAATGACTATAAAAATTTAGCCATCTGAGAACGTATTGGGAAATTTGAAGGTCACCTATTACCTTTTGCTTGACGATATAGGCGGCAGCTACACATCTTCGAAAGGTGACACGATGAAAGATGAAAAAATTCAGACGTGAATATTGAGTGTATTGCTCAATATATAGGAAAGCAAATGATCTCACCAATACAGTATTCGATCGCAAAGAAACAGGATGGAAACCGGCAAATTTGGATCCTTACGATATACAATACAGAAGGCGTGATATGCTTTAATTTAGATAATGTTTGTGGTGTCACTCCACGTAAAAACTATGTTAGGTTTCCACCTTCATCATATTAGGCCATTATTTGTTCCATTTATTGTTCTACATTCCTTTTAAAATTAATATCGTGTCCGCCATCTAACGTTTTTCTTTTTCAACTAGTGCTTATTTCGTGAATGGTAACACTTAGCTCATGTCTGATTCGACAGATAATTAGTTTTATCCTTCCACTGAACGAATATGGTTGGGTATAAGCGTTTTCGCTTCACTAAGTACGCCTGCGATCGACTTACAAACGATGCCGATTTTGACAAAAAAATTATCTTTTCAGATGAAGCTCATTTTGATCTCAGCGGTTATGTAAACAAGCAAAATGGTCGCATTTGTTGCACAGAAAAAAAAAGCCGACGCACCCAAAACGAGTCTCTGTTTGGTGCGGATTTTGCTCCAGAGGTATAATTGGGCCAGATTTTTTCGAAATTGAGCAAGGAGTGGCCGTTACAGTCAACAGCGATCGTTATCAGGCCATGTAGAACGAATTTTTGTTCACAAAAATTGAAGAGGAGAATAATGGTAACATTGGTTTCAATAGGACGGCGCTATATGCCACACAGCTAAAGCTACACTCGATATTTTGCGCCCTGTTTTTCAAGACCGCATTATCAGCCGCAGGGCTAATGTCGTTTGACCACCTCGGAGCTTTAATTCGACTATTATTCGTGGGATCTCGTCAAATATAAGTGTTACGCCGACAAGCCAGAAACAAATGACGCTTTAAAGGACAATATTCGTGAAGCCATTGGTAAAATACAGCTGCAGACAATCGATAATCTGCTTAAAAATTGGATCGATCGTGTATGCAGTAGCCAGCCGTGGCAGCCATTTGTAAAGTTTACGGAGATGATGCTTTTCTGATCATTACAACCCTTTAGTCTGAATTACAATCTAGCTTCATACACAGCTACGTGTTAACTATTATAAATGAGTGGCAGGACTTGCTGTTCAAAGTCGTTTACGAACGACTAGATTTTTGGAGAAAGTTTTCATGACAATTTTATTAACTTTCAGAGTTTTTGCCAGAAGGCTGCTGAGAATAACCTGCCGAACAAAATTTTTTTTTGGAGGTATCACAGCTCCCGTCTAATAGTTCAGTATGTTGACTAATTACATTATGGCGAGGGTGATAATGCTTAACCTAGAAAAAACATAGCCAAATTGTTTGCTATTTTTTGATCTTATATTTCGCATATCAAAGTCGCATTTCGTTCTAGTCAAACATTTACTAAAAAAGTCAATTTAAGCACGGAAAATAATTAAGAAAAATGTATGCATAAGCCACCGTAGTCTAGTAGGTAGCGTGTTGGCTTATTAGGGTTCGAGCCACAGGCTAGACATCAAAACAAAATACAAAAAAAGTATTTCTTCGGCGATTTCCTCTTAGCAGATTTCTGGCAAAAAACTCTGAGAGTATAAAAAACCTGCCATGAAAAGTTTCTCTAAAAAAATCTGTCGTTCGGAGTCAACTTTAAACTCTAGGCCCCGCCACTCATGTATAAAATTAACGTACACAACATAAGTGGTGTGAGAAACTAGGTCAACAATCCAAAGCAGAGATCAGCAACGAGTATTCAAAACGATGAGTATATTCAAATTATACTTATAATTTCTAATACCTATACGGAATCGTACTTATTTTAATATGATACTCATATTACTCATACTCAAAGTTGGAACTACTCGGCGTATTCATACTTAACAATACGCATGATTTTATTGACTTCGATTCGTCTCTACTTAACATTTACACGAACTGGTCTCGTGGGTAGTGTGTTGGCTTATTAGACGAAAGGCCCGGGTTCGTATCCCAGGTCAGACATCAAAACGAAAAATATTTCTTCGGCGACTTCCTCTCAGCAGATTTCTGGCAAAGACTCTGAGCGTAAAAAATTGCCATGAAAAGCTTCTAAAAAATCTGTCGTTCGGAGTCGACTTTAAACTGTAGGTCCCGCCAATCATGTATAAAATTAACGCACACAACATAAGTGGTGTGAGAAGCTAGGTCGTAATCCTGACTACAGGGTTGTAATGGCCAATTATGTATGTATGTATAAAATAAGTATGATTCGCGGACGAATACTGCAATACTCACAAGAAGATTGTGTGTATGCTTTGCTTGTTGTCTTTCCTTTCTTCTTTGTTTGTATATGAAACAACAACAAAAGCTGTAAATTTTGATGAATGATTCGAGCCACTCGAATTACTTATAAGTATTATAAGTGGTTTTCTGAATTTATGAATCAGAATGAGTAGGTGTATGAATCAAACATATTTCGAATGTTGTGAGTTTGTTGTCAACGTTGTACTCATACTCATTGCAACCCCTGTACTTATAAATCATTGTTGTAGTGAGTACGAATGAATCAGAGTAGTTGAATTTCAATTCTGTTACTGCACTCATACTCAAAATTGCATGAGTGCTTATGAGTAGCGGAAAAACGATTCATTGCTGATCTCTGCTCCATACTGAAAGGCTGTAATGATCAATTAGGTATGTATGTGTGGTCAATAATGAAAATTCTATGTTTTGATGAATACATACATATATACATACATAATTGGCCATTACAACCCTTCAGTCAGGATTACGACCTAGCTTCTCACACCACTTATGTTGTGTGCGTTAATTTTATACATGAGTGGCGGGACCTACAGTTTAAAGTCGACTCCGAACGACAGATTTTTGAGAAGCTTTTTCATGGCAATTTTTACTCTCAGAGTCTTTGCCAGAAATCTGCTGAGAGGAAGTCGCCGAAGAAATATTTTTTTCGTTTTGATGTCTGACCTGGGATGCGAACCCGGGCCTTTTGTCTAATAAGCCAACACACTACCCACTAGACCACGGCGATGTTTTGATGAATAAGAAAATAAAAATGAACAAATTTAATATTTTTTTTAGAAATGTACACAATTTAAGTTTTATAAACAAAAAGTTAATAAAAATAAACGAATTAAATAATTTAAGGACTACTGCAATCAGTTAAAGCCACAACATCTGTCACTTTACAAAACACGAGTCAATTAATTTTAATCATTTAAACACTCGTTAACATTTAAAATTAAATTTCAATTCATTTTAAATACAAATTATTTTCGTTTTTGTTTTAATTTTTTTGCTTAAAGTAACTCAAAACTTTAATTAGTCTATCACGTCTAAGAGCTTAGCTTAGATTTTTGACTAAATCACTGCTTGAGCTGAATTCAATTCGTTTTATTTGAAATGTTATACGAAATGGCAGCAACGAATAACGAATAAACGTAACTGTCACTCAAATTTTTGTATTTGAAAATGTCAATTTGAAGTTACTTCATGCCAAGTGGCAACTGCTAAAAGTGCAGAATTGATTACATTTTATGAGAATCTTAACAAATTGAGAAATTTTTTATTTCAAATGGAGCTATACTTCAGCATTAATGCTTTAATGAAAATAAGTTCACAAAGAGATTAAGAATAAAGTGAATAAAATGAAAATAAAAAATAAAATAAAGTTACATACGTATTTGGCCATGTTATGCACTTAGAGCCGCCACCAAAAAAAAACCGTCAAATCCATATAAGATTTCGCGCAAAAGCTTTAATTACCTAGACAAGTGCCACCAACTGCAACTGCTGGTTTTATAAGGGGATGTAGCAGTTGCTACAAAAATAGTATATTACAACACTAACTACAACAACAACAACAACAACAACAACAATAACTGCATTAGCAATAACAATAACGCCACGTCTTAAACAGCGCCACTAGCAACAACAGTCCACTAATTATACGATTCTGGTCTCAAAAAAAAAAATCCATAATTTTTATTTGTAAGCCGCTCTCAAGCGTTAGAATAAGCCAAGCAGAGAGGAAAAGGTGGCAAGGTGACCTCGTCATATAGCACACGTATGTACAGTAGCGAGCACAAAAAATGCAACGTTGGGTAAAATTATCTTTAAGTGCGATAATTTTAAAAAAATGGTGACCAGTTCAAAATATTTCTTTGGGTTATTAATCCCTACAGTTATAGTGGCGTAGACCTTATTTTTTATGACTTCTTGCAACCTAGAAGGCATAGAGTCGACTAAAGCTATTAATGTGTTAATGGATATTTTCTCCCATTCATTTTTCAAAATTTCTTCTAATTGCCTCTTATTTGACGGATTTTTCCTCTTAACTTCCCGATCTAATAGCTCCCATAGATTTTCTATGGGGTTTAGATCGGGAGACTGTGATGGCCAATCCAAAACATTGACATTATTGTCGCTTAAAAAGTTTCGAGCTAAGCGACTTGAGTGCTTTGGGTCGTTATCCTGTTGGAATATGCTACCAGGAGGCATTTTTTACCACAGATGAGGAAGCATGTGTTCTCCAAGGATTTCACAGTACTTCTTGGCGTCCATTTTTCCTTCGATTTGAGTTAAGGGACCTAGCCCATCACGGGAAAACGCACCTGTAGATGCGTGACGTAAAATCAATAATTTTTTTTAAACATATCGTTCCTTACCCCACACCATTATTGATCCACCGCCATGTATTACGGTTGGAAGTTGATATCTTGGAGAATATCTCTGTCCAGGCGGTTTTCGAAAAAAATTTATCCCATCGGAGCCAAACAAATTAAATTTGCTTTCATCGCTCCACAAGACTTTAGCCCATTGTTCATTTGACCAATCCTTGTAACGTTTTGCAAATTCCAGGCGCTTCTTTTTATTGATTGTACTGTTGAGAGGTTTCTTTGCGGGTCGTCTCGCATGCAAATTAGCCTCTTTTAACCTACGGCGAACAGTGTGAACGTCTATAGAGACTCCCATTTGCTCATTTGCGAAATTAGCAACGTCCACTGCGGTGTTTCGTGTATCTTTTTTAACCAGTGCAATCATCTGGCGGTCTTGGCGAGAGGTAGTTTTTCGAGGATTACCACTACCTGGTTTCCTTTCCACACTATTTCTCAAGGAAAATCGAGATTTAATCCGACATACGGTTGATTGATTTACACCAAAGAGGTGTCCAACTTCACGCATGGATTTTCCTTCTTCTAAGGCTTTAATGATTGCAGTTTTGCTGTCAGCTGAGAGCTGCTTCTATTACAAAACACACGTTGTATAACTTATTTAAGAAATTTTCAATTATAATTAAATAAATAACTTAATTTAACTATTTTTTTATTATGTTGCATTTTTTTTGCTCGCTAAAAATTTGCACTTTTTTCACTAATTCAAAAATATTGAACTTTTTAAAGCAGAATTTGGAATAAACTGTGGTTACTTTGAAAACTTATAATTGAAAGAATTAACAGCAAAAGAAAATAGATAAATTAGTTACCGTTATTTTGAAACAGATCTTATTAAAGATCATATGGCACAGTGTTGCATTTTTTGTGCTCGCGACTTTATGTATGTACGTATGTATGTAAGTCATGTACATTTGTAATGCTACTGCATTTATGGCTTCTATACAAAGTGCTAACCGTTCATTCATTCATTGATATTCCATTTATTGTTTCATTATTGTTGTTATTGTTATTGTTGTTGTTGTTGCTGTATATATATTTTCCTAATCATGAGGTGTATAATTACCCTTTTCCATAACGACTGCTAAAGCCATACAAAATTATTTGTAGAAACTGCAATTTTTATTTCAATTTTTATTCAATTTTTTTTTCCCATTTTTATTGTAATTTTTGTGCCAAGCGTATGAAAACTTACACATGCACAGTGGAACGAAAAAGGAAATAGTAAAGGAACAAAAAAAAAAATCTTAAAAATCAACTACCCAAAGCTTATAAACTAATACTGGGTAACACAATACCTCATACCCATACTAACTTAGCCTAACCTAAAGCTCTTTTAAGAAATCGAAAGTCTATTTAACGAATAACTACCTTCTACTCCCGAAAAAATCAATCTTTGGAACTGGTTGGCAACTGCCGGTGTATTGTTTAATAACTCAACCCTGCATGGGGATGTTTCCGAATGTATTTTTCTGTTTTAAAAAATTCAAAATGGCCGATCTAATATGGCAGTCGTAAATCTGATTGATTTTCATAAACCTAGACCGCCATATTGGATCTGCCATTTTAAATTTGAAAACTCTGAATGAAGATCTGTAAACAGCGACCCCAAAAACGCCGGAGTAACAATTTTCATGTAAATCTGATTAATTTTTATGAATCTCCGTAATGTGTATCTTTTTCTCTTGCAACCCTAGACATAAACCCACCTCCTACTTTAAGGGTGCATGCAAACAATTTGGTTTTGGGCTAATTTTAAAGAGCAAAGATCAATTGTCAATTTCTGATAGTAGCGATGGTTCTAGCACGTCCGTGTTTAGTTCTACAAGTTTTTAAAAATGGCCAAAAACCCTATTTTTAGTGGTTTCAACCCCCTTTTTCTTGAAAATCTGACGTGATGGAAAGTTCAGCGCGCAAAATGCCTTCGGAAACACCTGGATCCATCTTATGAGCAGGGCTGTGTAATCGTTGCATTTGTGCTGTCATCAGAAAGTCGATGGATTTATTTCAATTGATTGTTATACTCGTCTCCCAGGTCAGACATCAAAACGAAAAATATTTCTTCGGCGATTTCCTCTCAGCAGATTTCTGACAAAGACTCTGAGAGTAAATAAAATTGCCATGAAAAGCTTCTCAATAATCTGTCGTTCGGAGTCGACTTTAAACTGTAGGTCCCGCCACTCATGTATAAAATTAACGCACACAACATAAGTGGTTTGAGAAGCTAGGTCGTATTCCTGACTGAAGGGTTGTAATGGCCAATTATGTATGTATGTTATACTCATCTCCTTATTTGGTCATTATAGGCGTTTAGCAAGGATTAGAACCTAGTTACTCACACCATCCATGTTTTCTATTTTAATTTTATTCATGGGTAGTAGGACCTACAGTTGAAAGTCGATATCGAACAACGGATTTTTATACAACATTTCATGGCAATATTATTTACTCTCAGAATTTTTAACAGAAGGCTGATGAGAGAAAGTAGTAGAAGAAATATTTTTTCATATTTCGTTTTGCCTAAGATGTCTTAGCTGGGGTTTGAACCTCAAACTTGTGTCTTGGATTGAAATTTCAAATAGATTTCTGGATTTTCTAGGAAAGCCGCAGTAGTCTAGTAGGTAGTCAGACATTAAAAAGAAATTATAAAAAAATATACTTCTTCGGTGACTTTCCGCTGCTGTATACTGTTCGGGGAGTGGGACTTTGACAGCATCTAAGTGAATGGTGTAGAATAAATCATCGAACAATAAATAAATAAAATCGCCGTAACTTAGTATGTTGGCTTATTAGACGCCACGCTTCAAACCCCAGATTAGACATCAAAACGAAAATATGAAAAAATAGTTCTTCGGCAACTTCCTCTTAGTAGATTTCAGTCAAAAACTCTGAGAGTAAATAAAATTACCATGAAAAGCTTTTCAAAAATCTATCGTTCGAAGTTGACTTTAAACTACGACCTACATCCCGCCACTCGTGATTAAAATGAACAAACACTGCATAAGTGGTGTGAGAAGCTAGGTCAAAATCCTGACTGAAGGCTTGTAATGACCAATTACGTATGTATGTATTATACTCGTAATCACCGTTGTCTAGTAGGTAGTGTGTTGACTTATTAAACGTGAGGCCTCAGTTTAAACCTCAGGTCAGACATCAATTTTAATTAATAAAATATTTCAGCAGCAATTTCTTGTTAGCGGATCTCATGCAAAAATTCTGACAGTAAATAAAAATGTTTCTCACGGAATCTATCGTTCGGATTCGACTGTAGATTCCACCACTCATGGATAAAATTAACATGCATAAAGTAAGTGGTGTGAGAAGCTAGGTCTTGATCTTGACTAAAGGATTGTCATGACCAATTTAGTATGTATGTATCGTACTCGTCTAGTAAGGCCGTTGTGCTTACTTACTTATTTAGTCGTTACAAATATTTAGATTAGCTTCTCATACCACCCATGTTGTGTGTATTATTTTGATCCATGAGTGGTGGAACCTACTGTTTAATGTCGACTTCAAACAACTGATTTTTGAGAAACTTTTCTTAGCCATTACAAATATTTAGCCAGGCTTACAACCTAGCTTCTCATACTAACCATGTTGTCTGTGTTAATTTTATCCATGGGTGGTGGAACCTACAGTTTAAAGTCGATTTCAAACACTAGATTATTGAGCAATATTTCATGGCAATTTCATTTTTACTCTCATTTTTACTCTCTTTATGACTGAGAACTATTTCCAAAGAAAATATTTTTCATGTTTCGGTTTGTTTGAGATGTTTTATACTATGTTCAGACATGCACTTTTTTTGAATCAATATTCGGTTTATTGATTACAATATATTAAGTGTTTAGACATAACAACATACGCATATCAATTGCTTATTCAATATTCATTTGACAGCTGCTAAACAAAAAAGCTGGCTGTTTTTGTTTTTTTTTTTTTGTTTGTCGTTGTTGATATTTGACATCTTAAATAATTGTCATATGCCCACTGAACGTACTTATGACAGTGTTGTATTTCAAGTTTTAATCAATATTATAACAATTTGCATATTTATTGCGCAATAATTAATTGAAACTTTATATGAAATATTGAGCTCAATAATTGCGTTTATTGCGATTTACTTAATAAAAGTGCATGTGTGATCATAGTTTAGCTAGGGTTTGAACTACAGGCTCATGACTTAGATTGAGATTCCGAATTATTTTGTAAATAAGCTAAGAAAAGTTTAAGAGAATTGCAGAAGATTTTCAGTTCTTCTTCTTTCTAAACTTTATTTTTGGTTTTTTGTTTGTTCTTGCAAATACACTTCACTTCTGATGCAATTTACCAATGAGACTACCGTTTAGCATAAGTGCCACAACAAAAAATTTTATTTTAAATTATTTATTAGAAAACACAATAATTTCAACTCTAAACCCACAGTCTGTTTAAAGTTCCATGGCAAAAAAGAAATCGATTGCAAAAAAAAAAAATCGATAAAAAAAAATCTACACACAGGTGGCTTCACACTCATACTATTTTTTTTTTGTTGTTCATGTAATAAATTTCTAGCGGCATTCTCCAAACAGAAACAACAACAGAAACAGCAGTCTGCAGCGTATGGCGCTTCAGACGTTTTGATCAATAGACCAACCGACAAACGTATTGCATTCGACAACTGCATTTCAGAATCTCAGCATCGAACTGACCAAACAACCGTGAAATGCAATTAATCAAATAATTGTTCTAAACGAACTTCTTTCTTAGAGGTGGAACGGAACGTAAACGCTGCTTTTATTTATGAACTCTTCTAACACTTGCAGCGCATTGCATAAAGGCAACAGAAAGACTATCATTTAACCGTGTCTGTTCGTATAGCACACTTTAACGCTTTACAAAAGCGTTTCTATTTTCCTTTAATTTAAAAACTAACAAAGAAATAAAAAAAGGAAAATAAAAAAAATTCTTTTCAATTTTTAAAATGTATTGAATGCGTATAGTTTGGCTGTCTTAATGGTTATCGTTGAAGTGTTCAAGTAAAATCATGGATTTACAGAAAATTTCAATAAAAGTGTGGATGTTCTTTAGAGATGCTTTTAAATGCTCTTTAGTATGTAATTTTATCTAAGTTTTGTTCACACTTTTATTAGAAATCGTTAAGCAAATATTATTTTTAATTTAAAGGAACCCGATGACTTATTTACGGTATAATCTACACTTTGATCCCTACACCCTAGCTCAAACCTATTTGATTTGTCATTTAGCTCCTAGTAATTGCTTTACTATTCACAACGTAGTCTAGTGGGTAGTGTGTTGACTTATTAGACAAAAGGCCCGGGTTCGAATCACAGGTCAGACATCAAGACGAAAAAATATTGCTTCAGCGACATCCTCTCAGCAGATTTCTGGCAAAGACTCTGAGAGTAAAAATTGCCATGAAAAGCTTCTCAAAAATCTGTCGTTCGGAGTCAAGTTTAAACTTTAGGTCCCGCCACTCATGTATAAAATTATCGCACACAGCATAATTGGTGTGAGAAGCTAGGTCGTAATCCTGACTGAAGGGTTGTAATGGCCAATTATGTATGTAGTATTCACAACGTGTGGAGTTTGAATTGATTTCAATTCTCTCATTAGGTTTTTGTGCATATAGCGGCCGTAGTCTAGAAGGTAGCGTGTTGACATATTTGACGTGAGGTCTCAGTTCAAACCCTAGGTAAGACATCAAAACGAAAATATGAAAAAATACTTTCTTCTACTACTATTCGGACAATAACTCTGAGAGTAAATAAAATTGCTATGGAAAGAAAAAATTTCGTACGGGCTCGACTTTAAACTGTAGGTACCGCTACTTACAGGTTTGCTGATATGTATTGCAACTAACTTCAGGTTGTTATCATTTGTAAACGGCTCGTCTGACAGCTGACAGATTTATTCAAGTGGTAGTTCACATTATTATTTACAAGCTTACAAAAATATTTTGATCTATTGCATTCAGAAAAAAAGTTATTCGTGATGGAATTCAAGCGTGATAGAGAGATTGCTCATATTAGGCTGGAAAACCCCTGGTGGCTATCGTTAGAGCGCTCCAGCATTTAAATGTGAACCATTGGTCGTTATCGTGATACAGGCAGTGTTGCATCGCGTCCAAAAAATGGACGAAAAAAACAGAAACAACACCAGAAATGATCCGAAAAGTGAAGACCAGATTTGATCGAAATCCACGACGCAGTGGTAGAAAAATTGCTCGTGAACTGAACATATCGCGAGAACGGATGCAACACATATTGAAAAATGAGCTTGGACTAAAGCCATTCAAGTTCCAAAAAGTGCAAGAACTCACCGGTGGACAAGAAAAAAAGTTAGACTGGAAGCAGCCAAGGAGTCACTTCGCTTGCACGAAAGTGGCCAGTTACCGAATTCGGTTTTCTCCGATGAGAAGCCATTCCATATTGAGCAGTTTGTGAACAAACAAAATGATCGGGTTGCCTTTTCAAAGAGGTCAGCTGAAAATTTACAGCAGCGATTGGCCACCAGAACTCAAGCGCCGCCGATAGTAATAACGTGGGCCGCCGTAACGGCCGGTGGTCGCCCCCGCTCGTATTCATTGACCGTGGGGTCCAAATAAATGTCGAATATTATCGGGAAAATGTTTTAAAAACAGAACTGAAGCCCAGGGCAGACAAATATTTAGGCCGCAAACCATGGATATTCCAACAGGACACATACATACATACATAATTGGCCATTACAACCCTTCAGTCAGGATTACGACCTAGCTTCTCACACCACTTATGTTGAGTGCGTTAATGTTATACATGAATGGTGCGACCTGCAATTTAAAGTCGACTCCGAACGACAGATTTTTGAGAAGCTTTTCATGGCAATTTTTACTCTCAGAGTCTTTGCCAGAAATCTGCTGAGAGGAAGTCGCCGAAGAAATATTTTTCGTTTTGATGTCTGACCTGGGACACACGTCAACCTAAAATGGCTTAAAAAGGAGGTTCTTTGCTTCATTTCTACCGCACAATGGCCATCAAAATCTCCGAATCTCAATCCGTTGTACTTTTGCGCCTGGGGCATTTTGGAGAGTAGGGTTCTCACTAAAAAAATACCAAAGTGTTGATCATATCATGACGGCGCTTCGCCGGGAATGAACCAAAATACCGCAGAGCCACTTTAGTGCAACCTGTGATGGTTTTGTCGGCCGTTTGAACGCCATAATTCGTACTAAAGGTGGCCAATTCGAACAAAGCTAAACTGATTGTAATATTTGATGTTGTTTCCAACATTTTTTGCTTTTGAACAATAAAATTAAAAAAATATAGCGCTTTACTTTGTTGCATTATATATCAGCCACCCTGTATGTACAAAATTATAAAAGAAAGCTTGAGCGGTGCGCAAAGCTAGGTCGTATTCCTAGATAAAGGGTGGTAATGACCAATTATGTGTGTACTTATATGTACAGTCAGTATTGCGACCTAATTCGCCTATTCTAGTAATACTTGGACATTGAAACGAAGGTATTCATTTCGTTTACAGAGTGTGATTCGCTATATGGCCGGTACCGTCAGCGTTTGTTGTTTGAGTACAGTTAGGTCCTCATCATTTTGATCATGTCTGTTTCAGAAATGTTAAGATCTTATTTACGAATGAATAATACCCTGAGGCGTATGAGTATTTTGTTTAAATTAATATAAAGCATACGTAATGGTTACCAGTTCTTTTTCGAAAGGATATTTAACCGGAACTTATTTTCTTTATTTGTTAACAAAGTCTTCTTAAACCTCCAACTTTAATATTCCTGCCAAAATTTTGATTTATCGAGGTTATAAAAAGAGATAATCTTCTATTGGGTCACTTAAATTTCAGTCCTCAAAAATACAGGGTCGAATTCAAAGGAAGAGAAGAAAATTGTGTGTGAAAATGTTCTGATTTTTAAATTTGAGGACTTCAATTGCCTTCTAAAAAATCTATCCAGCTCACAAATTAGAACCTCCTGTAATTAGAAATTCCAGAAATTGGAATCAGCGCTTGCAATACATTATACGTTCTAAAATTCGATTTAAAATTCTTGTTTAATGCAAGAAATCACAAAATCCTTTTTATTCTGTAAAACTAAAAAGGGGAATCACCAAATTATGTACAGTAAGACCCCGCTTAATACGGAGGATACATTCCAATAAGTGCCAGCGCTAAACGAAACAGCGTTAATACGAGGCAACTTAACCCGTACGTACAGTAGCGAGCACAAAAAATGCAACGTTGGATAAAATTATCTTTAAGTGCGATAATTTAAGAAAAATGGTGACCAGTTCAAAATATTTCTTTGGGTTATTAATCCCTACAGTTATAGATACCTATTATCAATAACATTATGTAAATATTTTTAATTAATGATAGATTATTTTGTCATTTATTAAAAAGAGTGCGAATTTTATGGGAGCAATAAAAATGCAACAGAATAAATTTTAATGTGTTTATTTAAATTAAATAATAATTCTTACAAAAAAAATCTTAAAATTAATATTTAGTGGCGTAGCCCTTATTTTTTATGACTTCTTGCAACCTAGAAGGCATAGAGTCGACTAAAGCTATTAATGTGTTAATGGATATTTTCTCTCATTCACTTTTCAAAATTTCTTCTAATTGCCTCTTATTTGACGGATGTTTCCTCTTAACTTCCCGTTCTAATAGCTCCCATAGATTTTCTATGGGGTTTAGCTCCCGATCTGTGATGGCCAATCCAAAACATTGACATCATTGTCGCTTAAAAAGTTTCGAGCTAAGCGACTTGAGTGCTTTGGATCGTTATCCTGTTGGAATATGCTACCAGGAGGCATTTTTTCCCGCAGATGAGGAAGCATGTGTTCTCCAAGGATTTCACAGTACTTCTTGGCGTCCATTTTTCCTTCGATTTGAGTTAAGGGACCTACCCCATCACGGGAAAACGCACCTGTAAATACGTGACGTAAAATCAATAATTTTCTTTAAACATATCGTTCCTTACCCCCCACACCATTATTGATCCACCGCCATGTTTTACGGTTGGAAGTTGATATCTTGGAGAATATCTCTGTCCAGGCGGTCTTCGAACAAAATTTATCGCATCGGAGCCAAACAAATTAAATTTGCTTTCATCGCTCTACAAGACTTTAGCCCATTGTTCATTTGACCAATCCTTGTAACGTTTTGCAAATTCCAGGCGCTTCTTTTTATTGATTGCACTGATGAGAGGTTTCCTTGCGGGTCGCCGCGCATGCAAATTAGTCTCTTTCAACCTACGGCGAACAGTGTGAACGCCTATAGAGACTCCCATTAGCAACGTCCACTGCGGTCTTTCGTGGATCTTTTTTAACCAGTGCAATCATCTGGCGGTCTTGGCGAGAGGTAGTTTTTCGAGTATTACCACTACCTGGTTTCCTTTCCACACCATTTCTCAAGGAAAATCGAGATTTAATCGGACATACGGTTGATTGATTTACACCAAAGAGGTGTCCAACTTCACGCATGGATTTTCCTTCTTCTAAGGCTTTAATGATTGCAGTTTTGCTGTCAGCTGAGAGCTGCTTCTATTACAAAACACATGTTGTATAACTTATTTAAGAAATTTTCAATTATAATTAAATAAATAACTTACTTTAACTATTTTATTATTATGTTGCATTTTTTTTGCTCGCTAAAAATTTGCACTTTTTTCACTAATTCAAAAATATTTAACTTTTTAAAGCAGAATTTGGTATAAAATGTGATTACTTTGAAAACTTATAATTGAAAGAATTAACAGCAAAAGAAAATAGATAAATTAGTTACCGTTATTTAGAAACAGATCTTATTAAAGATCATATGGCACAGTGTTGCATTTTTTGTGCTCGCTACTGTATGTATACATCCAGTAACGTTTATGGCAACAAATAAACCAACTGTGACGCATGAAAGATGCATTCGTACTGTGATTGCGACTACGCAAAATGGAACCTTTTTTCTAGATAGACTAACAAAACAGCGTTGAAAAAGATACATAATATTCACCGTCGCTATATAGTGCACCAGTTTTGGCTAGTGCAAGGCCGTTTCATATGCAACCGCGTAATACTGAATCAGTCTTAAGTGAGGCAGGGTTAAGCGGGGCAGCGTTAAGCGGGGCAGCGTTAAGCGGGGTCTTACTGTATATACGTTTTTCCGTATTTAATGATTTTTTGTCGCATTTATGTATTTTGTGGCTGGTTTATTTGTGAAATTTCCTACGAGTGTACAAAAAAAGAACGTCTAAAAATTTGAATAATTCAGAAATTAGAATTGCCATAAAAACGAAGTGGCGACTACTGTATTGTCAAATTTTTTCGGGCACTCTCCTTAAATGGTAAAAGTTGTGTTTTGTGATTGTTAGAATTTTATCCTTAGTGTACAGTCTAGTGGGTAGTGTGTTGGCTTATTAGACAAAAGACCCGGGTTCGTATCCTAGGTCAGACATCAAAACGAAAAAATATTTCTTCGGCGACTTCCTCTCAGCAGATTTCTGGCAAAGACTCTGAGAGTAAAAATTGCCGTGAAAAGCTTCTCAAAAATCTGTCGTTCGGAGTCGATTTTAAAACTGTAGGTCCCGCCACTCATGTATAAAATTAACGCACACAACATAAGTGGTGTGAGAAGCTAGGTCGTAATTCTGACAGAAGGGTTGTAATGGCCAATTATGTATGTATGTACAGTTTCTTTTGACACTCACTGTACTTGCAATTGTCTGATTCGGTTTTCCTTTGACTATCATTTCTTACGCTTTACTCACATTAGCAGAGCTTGAGAACAGTCATTCTAGATCAGTAAGCTTATATTCCTGCCACACGCTTGCAACCTTTTCCCTTCACTACATCCCTCTTAGATATCGTTCTTCGGCTAGATATTAATTCTTTACAACAATGCCAATAACAAGAACAACAACCCAGCACTTGTAGTATCTGAAACTGCTGGGTCTCCTCTATTGGGGTTTTTAAAGCATTTACGAGCATGCATTTCTACACTCCTAAACTTATAATTTATCGTTCGGACATAAATCTTGGCCACAAGACATTTGAGTTGACAGATTCGTTAAATTTTCTGATTTCATATGCAGCGCCATTACAAAGTTGATAAAAACAAATTAAAAAAAAACGAGGAAAAAATATCGTTTTCGTTTTCATTTAACATTTTTGCGCAAATAAAAAAAAATCGAAAAAAAGAATTGAAATTGGTAGTGCAGTTTGCAAATACACTCTCCCTGCATTAGACATCAGAGTTCGTGAAATAACTGACATCGTTATGATGAAGGAGTTGGCCAGTTTACATGGAAACAATTTTTTTTCAGCTTTTTTCTTGCCTTTTTCTTGTCTTAAGTGAAGACAGAGAGTAAGAAACCAGAGTAACTGAAATGGCTGAAAAGCAAATCCAAATGATTTGTTTGTTATGCAGACAAAAATGTTGTTATTTTGTTGTTGTTAGTGTTGTTGTTATTTTTATATATAAATTATGATCATTTGAAATTTGTTTGAAAGTTTTATGCGATCTAAGGTCAGAGGTTATGAAGGCAAATTATCTAAAGCTGGTTCTCTTTCAAATGCTTGTGCCGTTGAAATGACTGTACCAAGAGGAAAAAAAAAACAGAAAAAAAGTAGAAAAAAATGTGCGTTATTGGATTGGATATTAGATTTATGAGTCGATCGAAGAATTTTCACGATATTTGCAATCAATATTCGCCATAAATCATGGCAATTTTAATCGAAATCACAGTTGGCTGGCAAAGTATAATTTTTGTATGCCAAAAGAAATGTGTTTGTTTACGGAGTGGTTATTGAAAAAATTGTTTCTTTTAGAATCACAATTGCAATTGGATAATGACGTATGACGTACGAAAATTTAGAAATACAAATAGACTGTAATCCACTAGTGCATAAGAATTGAGGTAAGGAATAGCAACACAACTAAGGTAGAGAAAATAATCCTTACAAGCTCAAGTTGCCAAAGTTGCATACTTTAAATCAGTCCGAATCTGTTAAGGATTTATTACCCAAAGTTGCCGTAGGCTAGTAGGTAGTGTGATGGCTTATTGGATGAAAGCCTGGGTGTTTTTTTTGTGCGATCAACACTCAGGGAAAGGCGCCCACTCATGCAGTATATTGTACTAGAACTAGGAAAATATGTTGTGGAAAGTGTGTTGACTTTTTAGACGTGACGTCTCGGTTCAAACACCAGGTCAAACATCAAAGCGAATATACGAACAAATTCTGTACAGCAATGTTATTCGATATAATCTGCAGCAGATAGGCGTAGCAAGAGTATCACGCAATTAGTCTAAAATCACGTTTTTCTACGTTCGCAGGTATTATATTATCTAAGTTGTGCAAAGGTAACAAATCTACGGATTTTTCCTTCAACAAACATTTCATAGCAACAGCAGAGCAATGTTTGGTCCTCATACTTTACATCATTCCGGACTCAGCACAAGTCTTTACATAAAATACCTCGAGTTCCTAAATTAGTACTAATAATACTGAAATACTGCTACTGCTACTACTGTGAAGAATGCATCTGTACATAGTGACAAAAGTTGAAATAATGATCACAGAGCTATTAGATCTACACCGTATTGAATAAGGGGGCTCTCTAGACTGTAGCAGTTTTCTTAGCTTACTTTATATCATAGATTGTTACATTATTTATCTTATAAAAACCTTTAAAATATGAGCTCTTATATTGCAAATAAAATCAAAATAAATTTGTATTTAGTTTTAATTACAATTCTTTATTATTCGCACAATTCTGTGTGCTACTGTTCACAACTTTATGTAAACAACAACAGTTGCGTTTTTTGTCATTGCTATGTTTACAACTTTTGCATAACAATGACAATCACTAGGCGATTATTCAACAGATCTTTTTAACGGAGATCTTCAAACCACGATTACTCTCTTCAAGCTCACCGTGTCTTCACACAAGACTATCTGAACTTCACTCCCAATTACAAGGTCGGCGTGAGAGAGCATTTCCATGTTTTATTATTGAGAAATTGAAATTAAGCTATAACTGAAGGTACATCAATCATTTGGACTTATACTTGGTATTGGTAGCCTTTACTGCTCACCAAAAACAATAATTTTCTTTCGCATAACTTAATTGATCACTACAACCCTTCAATCAGGATTGCGACCTAGCTTCTCACACTTATGTTCTATGTTCAAAGTTCAAAGTCGACTCCAAACAACATATATTTGAGAAGCTTTTGAAGGCAATTTTATTTACACTCAGAGTTTTTGCCATGAATCAAACAAATATTTCTTTGCCGACTTCTGGAAAAAATGCTGAGTGTAAAAAAAAATTGTCACGAAAAAGTTTTTCAATGATCTGTTGTTCAGAATCGACTTTAAACTGTAGGTCCATCCACTAATGTATAGGGTTAACACGCACAACATAAGTGGTAAGAGAAGCTAAATCGAAATCCTGACGAAAGGATTGTAATAGCCAATTATGTGTGTATGTAAGGTAGTTCCACATATGGACTAAAGAAGGAAGTTTGTCTGTAATACAGTATACGATCCACTGGTCAATCGGACACAAACGGATGTTCTCGGCGAAAAAGACGAGTTTTACATGGGAATACATGATTCTCGGGAACAAATCCCCTGATTTCTTTCAGGTAAAATCCGTCATAATTGCGATGGAACAGTAAAACACTAGTCACATTGCATTGATCCAACGAATCAATGGAGATTAATTCCCTTGGTTCCTCATCTCGTTCTGGCATCTCAATCAAAACATAAAATGAAAAAAATATTTTCATACTTGTAATGGCTGTACGTAAGGGAGTTCGAACATAATCCGTTGTAGTTGCAATAGTAAAACACACGCCATATTGTGACATCTCGATAAAAACGAAAAATTAAAGAAAACTTCTTCTGATGCCTTCTTTTTAGCAGTCTTCTGGCAAAACCTCTGAAAGTAAATAAAATTGCCAAAAAAGAAAGTTTGTCAAGAATTTAAATTTCGGTCCAGTCTTTCACGGATGCTCAGCAAGGTTGTAATCTTGACTAAAATGCTGTGATCACCAATTAAGTTCAGTGGTCAACTAAATATTTCTGCGGTGACTTCCTCAGTTCGGAATCGACTTTAAAACTGTAGGTACCGAAATTTATGTATTATTATATATATTAACGCACACAACATAAGTGGTGTGAGAAGCTAGGTCGTAATCCTGACTGAAAGGTTGTAATGGCCAATTATGTATGTAATATAAGTGGTCTCAGGAGCACGGTTGTAATCCTGACTAAATTGTTGCAGAATCCAATTAAGTTAAGTAAATACCTAAACCTAGAGAATGGCTGCTGAGAATCAATGTTTATATAGTGAACTGTGCAATACGGATGTTCTCCAGCAATTAGGTGCAGTTGGAGGCTCACTTTGCAAATATTGCCTTGCAATATTTAGCCATTGATTGTGCGGTATGTTTTACATAGAAAGGCTATTAATTTTTTCACTGACGATCATTATTTAAGCAATCATTGGTGACTAATACTTATTGATAGACAGACTCTGTACATTTCGACAAACGCCTACATTTTTTGATGATACTCATTGGAAATAATTTACTTAGACATGCAATTAGTTTCCGGTTGCATTGCTTCCTATACTTACAACGGTTAGAGAAAAATTGGCTTTGAAATTTAATTAATTTGTTTACAATTTGTTACTAAAACAAATAACAATTGAGTGTGATGTAAACAAAATGAGAGAAAAACTCATTGGATTTTGATCTTTTCCGTTCGACTTACTAACAAAAAAACGCAATTTTCTCTAATCGAACTTGTCATCTTTCAGCAAAAACAGCATATAAGCAGCACTAGCAGAAACAGCAGCATCAATAGTTATGGCATCAGTTTCTAGTAGTTGAGTATGTAAACTTGTAAACTCTGGTTAATTGCAATACAAAAAATCTTACCTACATTGTAAAACAATGCCAACATCTTTGTTTTCTACGACTTATTTTATGTTTTTTTTTTTAAATTTTCT
>CM025792.1:90811667-90833521 GCA_014635995.1 Sarcophaga peregrina | reverse complement strand
CCAATCAGAAAACGAAGAACTAGAAGAAAATTCTAACTGTACACAGATTGAAATGCAAAGGATTGCCAATTAGTAAGTTTTACATTAATTCCAAGTAGACTTGACCGTACTTCTTCAAAGATGTTGAGAATCGTAACGTAACTGTGAATGGTGAGCGTTACCGTCAGATGATATTCAACATTTTTATGGCCAAAAGCATAGCTTGTCTTGCATGACATGTAGTTTAAACAAAACGGTGCCACATGCCACACAAACACGCGTAACAACGGACTTATTGACAGGCGAGTTCGGTGAACATCTTATTTCCACTTTCGGGACGGGTCAATTGGCCGCCTAAATCGGCGCGATTTATCACCTTTAGACAATATTTTTGTGGGGGCTATGTTAAAGGCTAAGTTGGGAAGTCGACCGTGGTCTGTGAGGTAGCTGTGTTGGCTTATAGACGAAAAGGCCCGGAGTTCCGTATCCCATGTCAGACATCAAAACGACAGAATACTTTCTTGCGGGCGACTTCCTCTCAGCAGATTTCTGGCAAAGACTCTCTGAGAGTAAAAATTGCCATGAAAAAAGCTTTCTCAAAAATCTGTCGTCTGGCGTCGACTTTTTAACGGTAGGTCCCGCCACTCATACATAAAATTAACGCACACAACATAAGTGGTGTGAGAAGCTAGGTCGTAATCCTCACTGAAGGGTAGTAATGGCCAATTATGTATGTATGTATGTCAAAGCTCATATGTATACAGACAAGCCCGCTTCAATTGACGCATTGGAAGACAACATTGAAGCATTTATTCGTGAGGTATGATAACGGCCGAAATGTTGGAAAGAGTATGCCAAAATTGGACTAAGCGAATGGACCATTTGAGGCTCAGTCGCGGTCAACATTTGCATGAAATAATCTTCAAACATTAAATTATATGGACCGAAGTATCGATTCAAATAAAGATTTTATGAATTTTTCTGAATTTTATGTGCTTTTTTTTTGAAAAATTTTCCTATAGCTCTTAAAAAATTACCCATTATAATACTGGCTCCATGTGGTCAGAATCCGTAAAGATTTCAAGAATTTGAAAAGATTTCAAATGAAATTTCATTTCCATTTCTGAAAATATTTCGTTTTAACGTACGAATCTCATTCTCTAATCGAAACAATGGCAACATTTCGTAATGTAAGCATTTTAATTAGCGGAATAATTAATATTCAACCCAGATAATTAAAAATACAAAAATAACACGAAATAAAACGGTATGATGAACAACAACCCACATGCGGAAAGTAATTTACACCTGACCTTACAAAATGAAATGGTGAAACGTTTGGAACAGCACAATGCGAGTAAAAATAATACAGAACCGACAGATACGTTTCTACCTACACATAAAACAACTGATAACGGTGCAATCCAAGTATAACAACAACAACAACAACTAAATAAATAACGTTAAAACGTTAAAAAGAAAAATTAAGAATCTGAAGACAACCTTTTTCCTACATTCATTCGCATTGAGAAACGTTTCTCTAATAAAAGAAACGCAGAAAAGCAGCAACTACAACGACAGCGGCAGATACAAATTGTTACGAAGACACGTTAGTTATGAAGAAAGTTTTTCAAAACCAAATGAAAAAAAATTAGAACAACAGCCAGCCAGCCAACCAGCCAGCCAGACGAACAAACCAAGCAATTTAACCACACACAAGTGTCTGGTTGGTTGGACGCACAGATAAATGTGGACATTTTTAGGTTGTTTTCTGTACAAATACATCACAAAGCAAAAACAGTGGAAATAAATTCTCACGAAGATCTTGCCACATACAGGTAATCACAACAAAAAATTTCAAAAAAAAGAAGAAATTTAAAGAAAGAAAGAAAGAAAGAAAAAGTATCTTACGAAAGTACAAAACATGTGTACGATAACGATGGTAGAAAATTTGTTAAAACGTACGTACTTTACGAAATACCTGCGTTGTTGTAAAGGGTGATTTTTTAAGAGTTATAGGACAATTTTCCAAAAAAAAAACATAAAATTCCGAAAAATTCATGAAATCTTTATTAGAATCAATATTACTGTCCGAATAATTTAATGTTTGAAGATTATTTCATGCAAATATTGACCGCGACTGCACTTCAAATGGTCAATCCGTTAGTCCAATTTTGGCATACTCTTTCCAACATTTCGCGTCAATGTTGTCTTCCGATCCGTCAATTGAAGCGGGCTTGTCTGTATAGACATGAGCTTTAAAATAGCCTCACAAAAAATAGTCTAAAGGCGTTAAATCGCACGATTTAGGCGGCCAATTAACCGGTTCCGAACGTGAAATAAAATGTTCACCGAACACGCCTCTCAATAAGTCCATTATTACGCATAATGTATGGCATGTGGCACCGTCTTGTTGAAACCACATGTCATGCAAGTCTTTTGAAAGGCTTCTCACCTACAGGTTGGCTGATATGTATTGCAACCAACTTCAGGTTGTTATTATTTGTAAACAGCTTGTTGACAGCTGACAGATTTATTCCACTGACAGTTCATTTTATTACTTACAAGCTTACAAAAGCATTTTGATCTATTGCATTCAGAAAAAAAGTTATTCGTGATGGAATTCAAGCGTGATAGCAGAAAACCACAGGTGGCTATCGTTAGAGGCCTCCAGCATTTAAATGTGAATAAATCTTTTGTTTCTCGTACCATTGCTCGTTACCGGCAGTGTTGCAGTGCGTCTAAAAATTGGTTGAAAAAAACTATAACAACACCAGAAATTATCCGAAATGTGGAGGCCAGAAGTGATCGAAACTACGCCGCAGTGGTAGAAAAATTGCTCGTGAGCTGAACATATCGCGAGAACGGATGCAACACATATTAAAAAATGATCTTGGACTAAAGCCATTGAAGTTCCAAAAAGAGCTCACCGATGGACAAAAAAAGTTAGACTGGAAAGAGCCAAGGAGTTACTTTGCTTCGCGAAAGTAGCCAGTTACCGAATATGGTTTTCTCAGATGAGAAGCCATTCCAAATTGAGTAGTTTGTGAACAAACAAAATGATCGGGTTTACTTGACAAAGAGGTGAGCTTCATTCACATTTACACCTGCAATTGGCCATTAGAACTCAAGCGCCGCCGATGGTAATAGTATGGATCGCCGTAACGGCCGATGCTCGCTCTTCGCTCATATTCATCGACCGTGGAGTCAAAATAAATTTCGATATTATTGGAAAAATGTCTTAAAGACAGTATTGAAGCCCTGAGCAGACAAACATTTCGGCGGCAGACCATTGGCATTCCCACAGGACTCAGCACGCGTCAAACAAGAATGGCTTAAAAATGAGGTTTCTCGCTTCATTTCTACCGCACAATGGCCACCAATATTTCCCGATCTCAATCCGTTGGACTTTTGCGCCCGGTGGCATTTGGAGAGTAAGGTTCTCACTAAAAAATACCAAAGTGTCGATTATCTCAAGACGGCGCTTCGCCGGGAATGGGAACCAATATACCGCAGAGCCACTTTCGTGCAGCCTGTGATGGCTTTGTCGGCCGTTTGAAGGCCATAATTCGTACCAAAGGTGGCCAATTCGAACAAATCTAAACTGATTCTGAAATTTGATGTTATTTCCAACAATTTTTTGATTTTG
The DNA here is from genome assembly GCA_014635995.1 of Sarcophaga peregrina. NCBI lineage: Eukaryota > Metazoa > Arthropoda > Insecta > Diptera > Sarcophagidae > Sarcophaga > Sarcophaga peregrina. The sequence continues at coordinate 90,829,893 of CM025792.1, read as the reverse complement.
AACAATAAAATTAGAAAAAAAAAATTAAAAAAATATAGCGCTTTACTTTGTTGCATTATATATCAGCCACACTGTAAATCCTTCCGCAAAATTTTCCACGTTGTTGAGTAACAGAGGCTCAATTGCTGCGAACGGCGACGAATCGATAATTGATGGTCATCATTAACACTGGCCGATACAGCTGCGAAATTTTCTTCCGAGTTCGCACTCTACATAAGCGTGTTGGTGGTTTAATGCCCAACAATGTAAATTTGGTGCGAAATTTAGTCACAATAGCCCGAATAGCCGTTTCAGTGGGTCGATTAAACTGACCATAAAAAGGAAGAAGCGCGCGATGAACTTTCTTAACAAATTTGCAAGCGTTGTTCGCTTGTAATACTATGTTCAGACATGCACTTATATCGAGAAAATCGCAATGAGCGGCATTATTGATCTCAATATTTCATATAAAATTTCAATTAATTATTGGTCAATAAGTTTATAAATTGTTATAATATTGATATAAACTTCAAATACAACACTGTCATAAGTTACGTTCAGTGAGCATATTATATTTTTTCGAACACTTTCTATTTGATGTCATAAGCCAAAACTTTCTTTTGTGCTAGCTATCCAATATTATAAAATTTTATTTCTCATCCTTCTTAGGAAAGCCACCTTGGAGTCCCTATTAACCGCAACAGCTCGGCGTTTCGGTTAATCTTTTCCAATGTTAAATTGTTTTCCATTTTTTCTAAAAAATATTTTAGGCACTAATTTTCGCGATTAAATTAAAAGCAATCAGCTGTTTTGTGTACTAGCTGTCAAACAAATTTTCGTATATGATATGTCTGAACGCTAAAAATATTGTTCTCAATAAACCGAATATTGATTTAATAAAAGTGCATGTCTGAACATAGTATAAGACGATTCATGGCTAAATTATAGACGAAACTGAAGATGCTTGACAGAGAAAGAAAACACAAAACGTGCCTAAGCTATTTAAACCAGTGTTGCCAAAAAGATAATAACTAAAAAATCACCCGTTAGTTATTGTTGTCTGATGGTAGTTGCTGTTGTTTCATTACACTGAATACCTTGTTATTGCTTTGATTTTATATTTTATGTTGCACGTGTGCGAAAAAGTACTTGTTTTTTCTATCGAAATCAATCTAGTATTACTCGACACTTTTCCATCAACTAACCAGCCATCCATCCATCCATCCATCCATCCATCCTAAATAAAGAAATGAAGCAAGAAAAAAAGTAAAACCTGATTAAACAGAGTAAAAAACAAATCATTTCAATGACAAAATGGAAAAGACCCAGAAGTTAAAGTGCTTCGAGGTTTAAAGGAAATAATAATTAAATGAACTAAGCAAAGAGAGAGAGAGAGATCGAGAGCCATTAATGGCGAAAATGTACAAAAACTTACCACCGGCTGTACCAATGATGGAAATAAAAAAAACTTTTTGACTGTCATAGACAAACAGAGTGTTGCAAGTGGAGGTGTATGGCTGTTACACAAAGATTTCCTGAAAATATTTGCCATAATCCAAGCCGTTTACCATAATCGTTGCTTTCTATGGGGGCAATATTCACTAATTTCAATGGAATTGTTCTCCACTGTAAACAAGGCTACCATTTTTAGAGTTACAAACGTTTCGTATAGAATCATCACATATTTTTGGTACCAGAGGTTTTATAAATCTTACTTACTTAATTGGCCATAACAACCCGATTAACGGATTTCGGCCTGCCGCAACAGATCCTTCCAGGCGCCTCTGCTTCTTGGTCACACCAAAAATTGGTCACACCAATCGATGACAGAGCTTCTTCGATTTGGTCCTTCCAACGGATACAAGGTCATCCTCTTCGCCGACTTCCGCAGATCCCCGCATCAAACACTCGTCTCGCCGGAGCATCCTCCTCCATTCGAACGATATGGCCGAGCCAGCGCAGCCGCTGGATATTAATACGCTGTACAACGTCCATGTCGTTGAGGAGCTCATACAGCTCACTGTTAAATCGGATGCGAAAATTATCGCCAACTCGCACTGGACCGAAGATCTTTCGTAGGACTTTTCTCTCGAATACTCTCAAGGCAGCTGCATCAGTTCTTAATAGGGTAGGATAAGCGTCTTGTAGAGTATTAGTTTTGTCGAACGAGAGAGGTCTCTGCTACTCAATTGCCTATTGAGACCATGATAGCACCTGTTGGCAAGAGTAATCCTGCGCTTGATCTCCAGACTGACATCATTTACGGTGGTAACGGCGGAGCCAAGGTAAATGAATTCCTTGACTGTATCAAAAGTATAGTTATCGGCCGTAATATGTGAATCAATTCGCCGCACGGTTCTACTTGTCGATAAATAAATCACTGGATTTAAAATTTTGTAAAACATTAGTACGGACCAGAGATCAGCAATGAATCGTCTTTTCGTTACTCATAACTACTCATGCTTATTTGAGTATTAGTGAGTCAACAGTATTGATTCATAGTAGGTAGTGTGTTGGCTTATAAGGCTTAAAGCCAGGGTTCGAGCCCCAGGCGAGACATCAAAACAAAATACAAAAAGTATTTCCTCGAAGATTTCCTCTCAGTAGATTTCTCGCAAAAATTCTGGAAGTAAATAAAATTGCTTTGAAAAGTTCCTCAAAAATCTGTCGTTCGGAGTCGACTTAAAACTGTACTTCCCGCCACTCTTGTAGAAAATTAACACACACAACATAAGTGGTGTGAGAAACTAGGTCAATAATCCTGACTGAAGACTTCTAATGACCAATTATGTATGTATGATTCATTCGTACTCACTAGAACGTTATAAGTAGAGGCAGGCAATGAGCATGAGTACAACGATGATATCAAACCAGAGATCAGAGATGAATCGTTTTTGCGTAACTCCTAAGTACTCATGCAATTTTGAGTATGAGTGTATGTACAGAATTGAAATTGAACTACTCTAATTCATTCGCACTCGCAACAACATTGATTTATAAGTACAGATTGCAATGAGTATGAGTACAATGTTGACATCAAACTCATAACATACGAAATATGTTTGATTCATACGCCTGCCTACTCATTCAGATTCATAAATTTAGAAAAATTCTCATAATACTTATAAATGATTCGAGTCACTCGAATCATTCATCAAAATTTATAGTATTATGTGATGTTTTTGGAATACAGAGAATATAAGTAGAGGTTCCATGATATTAAAATAAGTATGAATGCGTATAAGTAACAGAAATTATAAGTATGACTCGAATCTACTTATTGTTTTAAATACCCATTGCTGATCTCTGGTGCGGACCTTATAGATAGTTTTTCATTTTCCATTTCATTACCCACTTCCACTTACTCAATTGAATTCCTTCGCCTTAAACAGTAGTATTATTGATTTAGGCAGTATATTGAATAATCTCTTGGTTACCCTTTTAAAGCGTTACATGGGAGATCGTAGGAGAACTCATATACAATAAACACAGATTGTGGTGGACCAGTAACAAGCAGTTTAACATTCAACAAAGCGATCTGCTGTTGATGTTTTTATTTAGATAGGTTAGGTTATAAGCACAAAACCATGGAATACTTTCCGAAATAGGAATTCAGTTTCATTGTATGTAGAGAGATAGATAGGGAACTTGCTGAATACTAGATAGGTAGTATGGTGGCTTCTTAGACTAGAGTTCTTGCTCTCAATTTAAGCAAAATAATAAATACAATTGACATGAAAAAAATGACATTAAACAGTGGATCCTAGCACTCATGAACACAAACACAAGTAGTATGGAAAGCTAGGCTGTGAACCTCACTAAAGCATTCCAATAACCAATTAAGTAAGTAGGATAGATAAAGATTTTAATGTCAGTGATTTTAATCCGTGTCTACAATAATTCTGTATTAATTCTTTAAGCACTTTTACAGCTTTTGATTCGAAAAACGTGTTTTTAATCACGAAATGATGTGACACTTTGGTATCTGCATACCTATTATCCTATTCCATATACATCACTTTACCTGAAGTAGTTTCTTAGAACTCTTAATAATGTTTTGCCACATAAAACTGCTTATATAATTCCAGATGATTCGTAATAAGAACCAGAAGCTTTAGAATAAAGAAAATTTAAAGTCTTATCTAGCTTTAGTGCAGATATAGACTCTACTATTGATGACTACGAATTTATTCTTGATACATATCGCAGTCAGTGTTACCGCTGGAAATTTTTAAGAAGTCGCACAAAAAGGGGATTTTTGAAAAAAAAGTCGCACAAAAAGTGTATTTGGCAGTAAAAAGAGAAACATTGTTAAAAGAAAAGAAAATGTCTATAGTCTAGTCTCTAGTTTACTCTCTTGTCTAATCTCTAGTGTAGTCTCTAGTCTAGTCTCTAGTCTAGTCTATAGTCTAGTCTCTAGTCTAGTTTCTAGTCTAGTCTATAGTCTAGTCTCTATTCTAGTCTCTAGTCTAGTCTCTATTCTAGTCTAGTCTATAGTCTAGTCTATAGTTTAGTCTATAGTCTAGTCTCTAGTCTAGTCTAGTCTCTAGTCTAGTCTCTAGTCTAGTCTAGTCTTTAGTCTAGTCTTTAGTCTAGTCTTTAGTCTAGTCTAGTCTAGTCTAGTCTCTAGTCTTTAGTCTAGTCTAGTCTAGTCTAGTCTAGTCTAGTCTAGTCTAGTCTAGTCTAGTCTAGTCTAGTCTAGTCTAGTCTAGTCTAGTCTAGTCTAGTCTAGTCAGTCTAGTCTAGTCTAGTCTAGTCTAGTCTGTCTAGTCTAGTCTAGTCTAGTTAGTCTAGGTCTAGTCTAGTCTCAGTCTAGTCTAGTCTAGTCTAGTCTAGTCTAGTCTATCTAGTCTAGTCTAGTCTAGTCTAGTCTAAAAGAGCAGTTTTGCTTAAGTAACTACAAATTTTAATTTTTTGAGATATGACTATGTTGCAATAAAGGAGCGATATGTTAACGTTGAGGAGTGTGAAGCTTTAAACTTTTATGACAGTCTGATATCATTTTATCATCTGTGATAGAATATTTGAAGTCGCCGTGGTCTAGTGGGTAGTGTGTTGGCTTATTAGACAAAAAGCCCGGCTTCGAATTCCAGGTCAGACATCAAAACGAAAAATATTTCTTCGGCGACTTCCTCTCTCAGCAGATTTCTGCCAAAGACTCTGAGAGTAAAAATTGCCATGAAAAGCTTCTCAAAAATCTGTTGTTCGGAGTCGACTTTAAACTGTAGGTGCCGCCACTCATGTATAAAATTAACGCACACAACATAAGTGGTGCGAGAAGCTAGGTCGTAATCCTGACTGAAGGGTTGTAATGGCCAATTATGTTATGTTATGATAGAATATTTGTAACTTTTTCTCTGCATGTCCAATTTTAAGTCCAATTTAAAGATGAGTAATGCATATTTATCTAAACCCAGGTCAAACAACTCCGACAAAACTAAAATTGAAAGAATGTTTCTTCAACGTTTTGCTCTCTGCAGATTTTTGGCAAAATCTCTGAGAGTAAAGTAAAATTGCCATGAAAAAATGTCCCCCCAAAAAAAAAACTCTCGTTCGGAGTCGACTTTAAACTGTAGGTCCCGCCTCTTATGTACAAAATTAACACACAAGCAACATAGATGCTGGGAGAAGCTAGGTTGTAATCCTGACTAAATGGAATACAATTGTATGTGTATAGGGCAATAATGTATAGAACGTAGTAGAGAACCTGGAGCATATTCCCATAATAGTTTACCTCTTGAACCACTGTTAAATACTTCTCATGCTTTTTTTTCTCACTCTGTTTCCACATGGTGGTTAAGACAGGCAACGAGATATTCTGAATGACAGTAGAATTACAATAAAACGCATCTGTGTATCTATTTATCTTGTTACGTTACTACAGAGGCTGCTGCTGTTGCTGCTGGTGCTGGTGCTGTTATTAGAAACGTTGCATGATCATTTAACTCTCATTTAAAATAATTGTGGGTATTTTTTCATTATTTTATTGTCATTCGTTGTTTTTTGCTTTTTTTTTGCTTTTTTCTATTTGTTCAGTTCTCTTAAACGACTGGTACGGGTTGATTCTTACTTTACTTGCAAAGATCATTTTTTAAACGCAATTGACAATTGCTAGGCAATTGTGAATTTAAATGCGAATGAAAAAAACTAACAATTAAGTACTCATTGTTGTGTGTACCATATTGTACGCTGTACGTTATAGTGTTATTGGCTCTTATTCAATTTATTTCTTTAAAGTGATTTTTTTCAAATTCATTCATTCATGATTTCATTACAAGTAAAAAAATTAAAAAAAAAAATATTTTTCTTTCTTTTTTCTACGTACAAATATTGTGTCATTCACATCTTGATTTGCAAATGAAATTGAATTAAATTTTCGTAGTACTTTTTTGTACCCAAAAAAAAATATGGTTATGAAAACCATGGCTACTCGTCATGGTTTCACACACAATTTTTATGGGCATAAAATATTCCCCCCTTTTTTTTGAAACGTTCAAAGAGATCAAAATCGATTTTCTATTGTTTTGACAATTTTTATTAAATTTTGAAAAACCGTAGTTTTATTCTCACTAATGATCCCATACAAACTTACATGTGTACATACAGTGAACGTCAAAAGAAATTGTACATTAAACAAAAATATATGCACATTAATAAATTACCGTTATTTTGATTTTAGAATTGTTTCATTGCCAATTTTTAAAGTGAAACAAAAAAAAAAATTACAAAAAATTTCGAAATAACGGGTGATTTTTTAGCTATGCTATCCCAGGTCAGACATCAAAACGAAAAATATTTCTTCGGCGACTTCCTCTCAGCAGATTTTTGGCAAAGACTCTGAGAGTAAAAATTGCCATGAAAAGCTTCTCAAAAGAAAATCTTTCTTTCGGAGTCGACTTTAAACTGTAGGTCCCGCCACTCATGTATAAAATTAACGCACACAACATAAGTGGTGTGAGAAGCTAGGTCGTAATCCTGACTGAAGGGTTGTAATAGCCAATTATGTATGTATGTATGTTTTTAGCTATGCATTATCTTTTTGGCAACACTGGTTTAAATAACTCACGCACGATTCGTGTTTTGTTTCACTGTCAAACACCTTCAGTTTGGTCTATAATAGAATCATGAATCGTCTTCCAAACGAACAACGCTTGCAAATCATTGAATTTTATTAGAAAACTGCGTCCTCTGTTAAAAGTTCATCGCCCGCTTCTTCCATTTTATGATCAGTTTTATCGACCCACTGAAGTCTAGTCTAGTCTAGTCTAGTCTCTAGTCTTAGTCTAGTCTTAGTCTAGTCTTAGTCTAGTCTAGTCTTAGTCTAGTCTTAGTCTAGTCTAGTCTAGTCTAGTCTAGTCTAGTCTAGTCTCTAGTCTTCTAGTCTAGTCTAGTTAGTCTAGTCTAGTAGTCTAGTCTAGTCTCTAGTCTTAGTCTAGTCTTAGTCTAGTCTTAGTCTAGTCTAGTCTCTAGTCTTAGTCTAGTCTAGTCTAGTCTAGTCTAGTCTAGTCTAGTCTAGTCTAGTTAGTCTAGTCTAGTCTAGTTAGTCTAGTCTAGTCTCAGTCTAGTCTAGTCTAGTCTAGTCTAGTCTAGTCTAGTCTAGTCTAGTCTAGTCTAGTCTAGTCTAGTCTAGTCTAGTCTAGTCTAGTCTAGTCTAGTCTAGTCTAGTCTAGTCTAGTCTAGTCTAGTCTAGTCTAGTCTAGTCTAGTCTGTCTCTAGTCTAGTTTCTAGTCTAGTCTAGCTAGTCTAGTCTAGTCTAGTCTAGTCTAGTCTAGTCTAGTCTAGTCTAGTCTAGTCTGTAGTCTAGTCTAGTCTAGTCTGTAGTCTAGTCAATAGTCTAGTCAATAGTCTAGTCAATAGTCTAGTCAATAGTCTAGTCAATAGTCTAGTCAATAGTCTAGTCTATAGTCTAGTATACAGTCTAGTCTATAGTCTAGAAAAAATGCTTTTTAAAAAAAGGGGAAAAAAGGGTCAAAAATCTTGAAAAGTGTCAGATTTAGTTCATTTTAGTAAGGGGCACAAAAAGTGGTGAGGTCGCTGAAAAAGTGTCAAATTGCGACTTTAGTCGCTCAACGGTAACGCTGATCGCAGTACTATGATAATCTGATCCTGTCTGAGTAATAAGATTATGTCTTAGAGTTTACAAAAAATTGCTATTAAAACAAGGAAGCAGCTCATTTGCATTAGATTCTTGCATCGAATGTTTTAAGGATACTCTTTAAGTGTATAAATCTTTAGCAAAATCCTCGGTATCACTTGTGTTATAAATTATGTTTCTTCAACGCTCCAAAAAGTTTATTTATGTAGAATATAAAAAATCCTGTTCTCCCTTGGCACCCCCCTTTTCAATCGCTACTTTTAAGTTATTTAAAATTTTAATTGAGTGTCTTGGCTGTATAATAAGTAATGGGCGTAAGGGTCTTGGGTTCGACTCCCTATAAATATTCTGGTTTGCTACTCTATACCGAGCAAATGGCCGATGTTACTTAGCTCTTAACGTATTAAACGTAATTTATGAATATTTTTTTGCTTATAAAAATAACATCCCATATGACAGACACTTTTCTTAGACCGAAGATTTTATCTCAAATGGAAATACATTTTATATGCGGTGATACGCGGACAAATATTCCAGCAAAAATGTAAAATAAATATTCAAACTCTTCCATGCGAATGCAAAAAAAAATCAAACAAAAATTACTTCAAGTATTTAGAAATGCAAAAGTGTGCGTGTGTTATTTTATATCACTGTGTGCATGCACGACTGAATAAATGAATGAACGAATGAACGACTCTATTATTGTTTTTCTATTTTTAAAGTTTTTTTCTTCCACTTTTTATCACACACACTCATACACAATAATGCAAAGCCAACAAAAATAAAAATCGAAATAAAACAAACAATATAAACAACAACAACAACAAAATGCTACTATTGTAACTAATTGTTTTTGGACACCTGTAAACCAAAATAAATAAAACTAACAACAACAACAACAGAATAAAAAAATACTAAGAAATACAAAAATAGCATTCGTAAGTTGCAAATACACACACAGAGCCATAGACGACGCCTAATACCATGTAGATCTTAACAACAAATTTATCGTGTAAAAAAACAACAAAACAATCATTTGGAGAATGAAAATTAAAAACAAGTGTTTAAAGTTAGACTGACATTAAAGCGTGCACACACACACACACACTTCCAAACTGACTGACTCACTTTGTTCGATCGATCACACACATGCTGTTCAATTTAATTTCATACTCAATGGTTTTGCTGTGTCAGTGTAGAGCACACAGCGCATAAGAACAGATTGAAATCAGCTGATCACAGGACAGTGGTTTCTTGAAATGTGACAGAATTGTTGTTATCGTTGTCATACGAAATGATCGATATCCAGTGATTTTGATTTGATTTGATTTCTAACAATGGAATTATGTTGTATTGTCGTTTGGCACGGTTAACTTGAAAGCTATTGCTCTGGCTGGTATGCAATGATTTGATTTGTTGATCTGTTAATTAATTAATAAGAACCCACAGTTTGATTCAAAATCAATTGATTAATTAAAGTGAAGTTATGTTAAAAAGCAATGAAAAAATGATCGCATTTAATTGATCATAAAAAGCACACATTTAGATAGAGATTTAAAGCAATTTGCTTTAATTTAATTCTTTTTTTTTTACTTGAAAACAGATACACAGAGCACCCAGTCTGCCAGCTCTATGGCCTCATCGATGGATGGGCCAGGGAGGAAGAGCAGAGGCGTTGGGGGAACGGATCGGTTTGTTTTGTTTCTAGACGTCTATGGCCTGCTGTGGACAGTAAAAGGACAGATTGGCTGCTGGGCTTGGTTAAGGCCCGCTTAAGGTTGGTTGTCGGTTTTATCACGGGGCACTGCGAGATTAAGTCGCTTAAGGGGTTCTGGAACAGATCCCAGCCGGATTATAGCAGGGTATAATGCGATGAGGAGGAGATGGAGACTGTAGAACATCTCCTCTGAAACTGCCCAGCCCTTGGTAGGTTGAGGACCCTTGGCAGGGCCTTCTTTAAGAGCTTGAGTTCTGTGTCAAGAGCCGACATCAAGGCTCGCCACAGATTCATTAGCAGCTTGGACTGGTTGAGAGGTGCTAGGGCTTCATAAGTGTAGGCGCGCTCTCACCCTCTTTTGTTTTGTGTCTGTTTCTTTCTGTACAATTCCTCCGATTCCCACTCTCCCTTCCCTCCTTTCATCCTATATCCTCTATTTCTTGTCTTAACCGACAAGTACACGTCCTCTAACCTAAGTATACTAATCTTAAAGAATCTCCACTGAAATGTTTTGAAAATAAATCTTAATAAATGGAAGATTCTAGGGATTCAAGTGGGCCATATGCATAAAACATAGGCAATGATGTTTCATTAATAGAAGTTTTGCAATTAAAAAGGGATTTGAAATTAAGGTTAGGCGGAATATAATCCACCAGTAATCAATATGATGAATATCCTGGGAAGGTCAGACAACATCTCTAGCTGAGAGAGAGAGCAAGAGGCAGAGGGAAAGAGTAGAATAAAAACAGCAAAGTTTCTCATCACTATATACTGAGGGCGTATACAGCCCGTATTATAGAAAATCGATGACAGGGCTTTCTCGATTTGGTCCTTCCAACGGATATAAGGTCGTCCGCTTCGCCGACTTCCGCAGATCCCTGCATCAAATACTCGCCTCACCGGAGCATGTAGATATGTAGAGTGGCTTTTGATAATTTAAACAGTTTTTTATATGATCCGGTGTAGGCTTCAAAGACTTCTCCAGAGGCCCAATTCTTAAAATGTTTCCTCTCCGTTTATCTTTTAAGCTCAAATTGAGATTGTATACCAGGGCCTAAAATCCTTTTATGGTTCAATAAAATGAAAATGAAAGTGTAAGTATTAAGCAGTTTAGACTCTAAAGTATTTATTACTTCAGATTATGTTTTATGATTAGAAAAGAGTACATATATGACGGACGATTTATAGAATATAATCGGGGAGAGATAATAACGCCATTCCCTGTCTGTAGACCCATTATGGAGGTGCATACAAACGCCTCTATAAGTAACTGTCACTTGAAGGAATTCAACTACGAACGACATAGAAATTTTAGACAGCTGGAGTAAGAATTTGAGTCTATCAGGCAATTTTTTCTCACAACAATACCCAACACAATTCTATAACACGACAGATAGGGTGACCTACTACTCCAAAACTTCCTGCATAGAAATTATAAAATAAAGAAATAATATGGTGGACAACAAAAAGGAATTTAAAAACGATCTCCACATCTCTTTATTGATTAGGCTGAGATATTTTATATGTACCAGAGATCAGCAATAAGTATACAAAACGATGAGTAGGTTCAAGTCATACTTACAATTTCAGATACTTATACGCATTCATACTTATTTTATTGTTATACGCATGCTACTCATACTCAACGTTTGAAGTTCTCATCGTACTCATACTTAACAATCCGTATGATCTTGTTGATTTTGACCAGAGATCAGCAAAGAGTATTCAAAAAGATGAGTAGATTCGAGTCATACTTATAATTTCTGATACTTCTACGTATTCATACTTATTTTAATATGATACTCATACTACTCATACTCAAAGTTGGAAGTACTCGTCGTATTCATACTTATCAATACGCATGATGTTATTGACTTTGACTCGTTTCTACTTAACATTTACATGAAACACAAAATAAGTATGATGCGCGTACGAATACTGCTATACTCACAAGAAGATTGTGATCATGCTTTGCTTCTTGTCTTTGCCTTTCCTTTCTTCTTTGTTTGTATATGTAACAACAACAAAGCCTGTAATTTTTGATTAATGATTCGAATCACTCGAATCATTTATAAGTACATATTATAAGTATTTTTCTAAATTTATGAATCAGAATGAGTAGGCGTATGAATCAAACACATTTCGAATGTTGTGAGTTTGATGTCAACGTTGTACTCATACTCATTGCTACTTATACTTATAAATCAATGTTGTAGCGAGCACGAATGAATCAGAGTAGTTGAATTTCAATTCTATTGATTCACTCATACTCAAAATTGTATGAATGCTTATGAGTAGCGAAAAGAAAATCTCTGATATGTACATATCGCTCCTTTATTGCAACATAGTCATATCTCAAAAAAACTTGAACTTGGCAAAATGCGATTAAAGTTTTCAAAACATAAGTGTTATGTTCTAATTGCCGCAAACACTTTTTGCTCTAACTTCGGTTCAGCTTGGGATATAAAACTGATTTTTTTTTCAACGTGTAGAGAAGGTCTAAAAGAGCAGTTTTGCTTAAGTAACTACAAATTTTTAATTTTTTGAGATATGACTATGTTGCAATAAAGGAGCGATATGTTAACGTTGAGGAGTGTGAAGCTTTAAACTTTTATGACAGTCTGATATCATTTTATCATCTGTGATAGAATATTTGAAGTCGCCGTGGTCTAGTGGGTAGTGTGTTGGCTTATTAGACAAAAGGCCCGGCTTCGAATTCCAGGTCAGACATCAAAACGAAAAATATTTCTTCGGCGACTTCCTCTCTCAGCAGATTTCTGCCAAAGACTCTGAGAGTAAAAATTGCCATGAAAAGCTTCTCAAAAATCTGTTGTTCGGAGTCGACTTTAAAACTGTAGGTGCCGCCACTCATGTATAAAATTAACGCACACAACATAAGTGGTGCGAGAAGCTAGGTCGTAATCCTGACTGAAGGGTTGTAATGGCCAATTATGTTATGTTATGATAGAATATTTGTAACTTTTTCTCTGCATGTCCAATTTTAAGTCCAATTTAAAGATGAGTAATGCATATTTATCTAAACCCAGGTCAAACAACTCCGACAAAACTAAAATTGAAAGAATGTTTCTTCAACGTTTTGCTCTCTGCAGATTTTTGGCAAAATCTCTGAGAGTAAAGTAAAATTGCCATGAAAAAATGTCCCCCCAAAAAAAAAACTCTCGTTCGGAGTCGACTTTAAACTGTAGGTCCCGCCTCTTATGTACAAAATTAACACACAAGCAACATAGATGCTGGGAGAAGCTAGGTTGTAATCCTGACTAAATGGAATACAATTGTATGTGTATAGGGCAATAATGTATAGAACGTAGTAGAGAACCTGGAGCATATTCCCATAATAGTTTACCTCTTGAACCACTGTTAAATACTTCTCATGCTTTTTTTTCTCACTCTGTTTCCACATGGTGGTTAAGACAGGCAACGAGATATTCTGAATGACAGTAGAATTACAATAAAACGCATCTGTGTATCTATTTATCTTGTTACGTTACTACAGAGGCTGCTGCTGTTGCTGCTGGTGCTGGTGCTGTTATTAGAAACGTTGCATGATCATTTAACTCTCATTTAAAATAATTGTGGGTATTTTTTCATTATTTTATTGTCATTCGTTGTTTTTTGCTTTTTTTTTGCTTTTTTCTATTTGTTCAGTTCTCTTAAACGACTGGTACGGGTTGATTCTTACTTTACTTGCAAAGATCATTTTTTAAACGCAATTGACAATTGCTAGGCAATTGTGAATTTAAATGCGAATGAAAAACTAACAGAATTAAGTACTCATTGTTGTGTGTACCATATTGTACGCTGTACGTTATAGTGTTATTGGCTCTTATTCAATTTATTTCTTTAAAGTGATTTTTTTCAAATTCATTCATTCATGATTTCATTACAAAGTAAAAAAAATTAAAAAAAAAAATATTTTTCTTTCTTTTTTCTACGTACAAATATTGTGTCATTCACATCTTGATTTGCAAATGAAATTGAATTAAATTTTTCGTAGTACTTTTTTGTACCCAAAAAAAAATATGGTTATGAAAACCATGGCTACTCGTCATGGTTTCACACACAATTTTTATGGGCATAAAATATTCCCCCCTTTTTTTTGAAACGTTCAAAGAGATCAAAATCGATTTTCTATTGTTTTGACAATTTTTATTAAATTTTGAAAAACCGTAGTTTTATTCTCACTAATGATCCCATACAAACTTACATGTGTACATACAGTGAACGTCAAAAGAAATTGTACATTAAACAAAAATATATGCACATTAATAAATTACCGTTATTTTGATTTTAGAATTGTTTCATTGCCAATTTTTAAAAGTGAAACAAAAAAAAAAAATTACAAAAAATTTCGAAATAACGGGTGATTTTTTAGCTATGCTATCCCAGGTCAGACATCAAAACGAAAAATATTTCTTCGGCGACTTCCTCTCAGCAGATTTTTGGCAAAGACTCTGAGAGTAAAAATTGCCATGAAAAGCTTCTCAAAAGAAAATCTTTCTTTCGGAGTCGACTTTAAACTGTAGGTCCCGCCACTCATGTATAAAATTAACGCACACAACATAAGTGGTGTGAGAAGCTAGGTCGTAATCCTGACTGAAGGGTTGTAATAGCCAATTATGTATGTATGTATGTTTTTAGCTATGCATTATCTTTTTGGCAACACTGGTTTAAATAACTCACGCACGATTCGTGTTTTGTTTCACTGTCAAACACCTTCAGTTTGGTCTATAATAGAATCATGAATCGTCTTCCAAACGAACAACGCTTGCAAATCATTGAATTTTATTAGAAAACTGCGTCCTCTGTTAAAAGTTCATCGCCCGCTTCTTCCATTTTATGATCAGTTTTATCGACCCACTGAAGTGGCTATTCGGGCTATTGTGACTAAATTTCGTACCAAATTTACATTGTTGGACATTAAACCACCAACACGCTTATGTATAGTGCGAACTGAAGAAAATATTGCAGCTGTATCGGCCAGTGTTAATGATGACCATCAATTATCGATTAGTCGCCGTTTGCAGCAATTGGCCCTCTGTTACTCAATAACGTGGAAAATTTTGCGGAAGGATTTAGTTGCGAAGCCTTTTGAAATACAGCTGGTGCAAGAATTGAAGCCGAATAACCTACTGCAATGCAGAAATTTTGTTGAATAGGCTCTTCAAAAGTTGGCTGAAGATCCACTTTTTCTTTATCGAAGAATTGTGTTCAGCGGCGAACATTTTTGGCTCAATGGATAAGTAGTAAAGGACGTGTACCTGTCACACAAGACAAGTTTAGTACCCGGAGGTTAAACTGACCTATTGTACAATGGAATCGTTAATACGCAAAACTGTCGATTTTGGAGTGAACATCAGCCAGAAGGATTGGAAAAGCTACCAATGCATTTAGAAAAAGTCACAGTTTGGTGCAGTTTATGTCCTGGTGGCATTATTGGACCGTACTTCTTCAAAGATGCTGCGAATCGTAACGTAACTGTAAATGGAGAGCTCTACCATGAGATGATATTCAACTTTTTTTTTGCCCAAAATGCAAGAGGTTGACTTACATGACATGTGGTTTCAACAAGACGGTGCCACAGGCCACACGGCATGCATAACAATGGACTTATTGAGAGGTGAGTTCGATGAACATGTTATTTCACGTTCGGGACCGGTCAATTGACCGCCTAGATCGAGCGATTTAACGCCTTTAGACTATTTTTTGTGGGGCTATGTTAAAGCTCATGTCTATATAGACAAGCCCGCTTTAATTGACGCATTGGAAGACAAAATTGAAGCATTATTCGTGAGATATCGGCCGAAATGTTGGAAAAAGTATGCCGAAATTGAATTAAGCGGGTGGGGCATTTGAAGTGCAGTCAACATTTGCATGAAATAATCTTTAAACATTAAATTACATGAACCGCACTATCGATTCAAATAAAAATTTCATTTCAATTTTCTGAATTTTATGTGTTTTTTTTTTAAAAATTTTCCAAATTTTTTCTGGCACTCTCCTTAACTGATAAAAGTTAAATTTGGTGGTTTTTAGAATTTTATCCTTTCGTAGATAGTTTTAACACTCACTGCATTTATGTAATTGAAACAAAAAAATTTCAAAATATTGTGAAAATTTTTTCGGCCACTCTCCTTAGCTAGTAAAAGTTGAGTTTGGTGATTGTTACAATTTTATCCTTAGTCTACAGTTTGTCTTGACACTCACTGTATGCATGTAATTTTTTTTAGCAAATTTTTTCGGGAACTTTCCTCAAGGGGTAAAAGTTGAGTTTGGTGATTGTTTGAATTTTATCCTTTAGTAGACAGTTTCTTTTGACGCTCACTGTATGTACCCATGTACAGTATGTCGAATTAATAAATAAAAAAGGCCCACAAAATCGTTTCATTAGGTTTCCGCAAGTGCTGGGGCTAAGTGTTGGTGTTGCTGGCGTCCATATTGCTGGAATTCTATGAAATTTTTGGTTTTGCTCTCCTGATCTTGGATTTTTTTTTTGTTGTTTGTTTTTCCTTTTCCATCCATTCAAATGTCAATTTATTTATGGTGGGTATTACGTTTTGTTTCGTTTCGTTTCGCTTTGTTTAAGGTGCGGATCAAATAATATTTTTTCTCTCCTTTATTGTGGTGTCTTTCGTTTATGGATGGATTTTGACTTAAGTTTTGTTCTTTTTTTTTTGTATTTCTTGCCATTTTCAATTGCGAAAATACTTTCGGGTTGTCATAATGTTCAATAAATATTTGTACAATTTTGTTTATTGTCTTGTTGTAATGACACTCAATTAGTTTTATTGTATGTTTGTTCGTTTGTTTGTTTGTTTGTTTTCCTTTAAATAATTGGATAAACGTTCGTTGTCATCAAATATGGCTTAAAATCAAAAGAAAAATGGAGGAAAATATTTGAGGTAAAAATGTGTTAAGTGTGTATACAATATTATTTCAACAAATAAGGAATAAAAGTATGGAAATATTTAAAAACATTGCAGCTATAAATGCTAATCATAATTAGAATCCTTTTAATCACCACGGTAAGTGCATGTACACATACAGTGAGCATCAAAAGAAACTGTACTTTAAAAAAAATTAAAATATATTAATAAATTACCGTTATTTTTATTTTAATATTGTTTCATTAACGGTTCCTAAAAATGAAATGAAAAAAAAACAAAAAATTTTGAAATATTGTCAAATTTTTTCTGGCACTCTCCTTAAGTGGTGAAAGTTAAGTTAAAATTAAATCATAAGTATACAGTTTCTTTTGTTGCCCACCGTATATAGTCCTAGATATTCTTTAATCATATAAAAAGTAGAAGAATGAACATTTTTTCATTTCCTAAAACGTAGTTTGACAAGTCCTTAAGGCATGTTGAAGAAGCTGATTGACTGAATATGTAAATAGAATTTCAATTTTAGATATGGAAATGCAATTTTGATTTCATTGATTCTGTTCTGTAATTTTGTTGTCATAGACAATAGATAGGTTTGGCAGTAAATGAGAGGAAAACGATGTATCGGGTCCACCATCTAACGTGTTTTTTCCAACTAATGCTTATTTCTTTAATGGTAACAATTAGCTTATGACTGATTTGACAGATAATTAGTTTTATCCTTTCGCTGAACGAATATGGTTGTGTATACGCATTTTCACTTCGCAAAGTGGGCTTGCGATCGATGCCGATTTTGGCAAAAAAAAATCATATTTTCAAATGAAGCTCATTTTGATCTAGGCGGGTATGTAAACAAGCAAAATTGTCGCATTTGGGGCACAGAAATCCCGAAAGCATGCACCCAATACGAGTCACTGTTTGGTGCGGATTTGAGTCCAAAGGTATAATTGGGCAATTTTTCATCGAAAATAAGGCGTGGCCGTTACAGTCAATGGGGATCGTTATCGGGCCATGTTGAACGAATTTTTGTTCACAAAAATTGAAGAGGAGGATATTGGCAACATTTGGTTTTAACAGGACGGGGCTACGAGCTACACTCGATGTTTTGCGCCTTGATTTTGAAGATCACATTATTAGCCGCAGAGTTGATGTCGTTTGGCCAACTCGGAACTGCAATTTGACACCGTAGGACTATTATTTGTGGGGTGCCGTCAAAGATAAGTGTTACGCCGACTAACCAGAGACAATTGACGCTTTAAAAGACAATATTCGTGAAGCCATTGGTAAAATACATTTGCACACACAATCGATAATGTGCTTAAAAATTGGACCGATCGTTTAGGCTACTGCATGGCCAGCCGAGGCAGCCATTTGAATGAAATTATTTTCCATTATTAACCGGAAGGATTGTACTTTCAAATAAAAAAAGAAATTTGAGAAAATATTCAGTCGTTTTTGGTTTTTAAAGCATTTTCAAAGGAAAAAAATAAAATTATTTGCCTGAGATATGCGCGGCGTATTGGATCTCAGATA
>CM025792.1:90788639-90811167 GCA_014635995.1 Sarcophaga peregrina | reverse complement strand
GAGAAGCTAGGACGTAATCCTGTCTGAAGGGTTGTAATGGCCAATTATGTTATGTAAAACGAAAAGTGTAAGTCCAATTTTTTTCGTAGGCACTCCTTAAATTCAAAATAAAAATTCTTTTACAAGGAAATTCCAAAATGCTCTTGTTTATATTTTGTTTTGTAAATAAAAATCAATTGATGGACAATAAATATTGACAATTGCCATCTCGATTGTAATTTAAATGAACAAAAACAACAAAAAAAAAAGGAATTATTCATGCAAATGCGTACGTAATCGAATGCTAGAAGCATACAATGGGAACAATAGCACGTATGCGAATCGTTAGCAATACAATAACAATTGAACAACAAATAGTTGGACAATGATCTTTGATCAAGAACATCATATGCATACAGTGTGTGTTGTAAATTTAAATATTGAAAATCAATAAAAACAAAAACTCGCGGCAACAATTACAGAATAGAATTGAAATACTTGCTCTGATCAAAGTTGAAATGCAAATTAACGTAAAAGAATTAAAGTTCCCCAGAGTGAAAGAGAGAGAGAGAGAGGGAGATAGAGGGAGAAATGAAAGGGGGAAGCAAGATTACATTGTATATGGAACAGCTGAAGACATTTATCATGTCAATTAAAAGAGAAAAAAATTGGAAAAAAAACAGGAAAATGCAAATCTTTAAAACACTTAAAATGCACAAAAAAAAAAATGTCTTAGAAAAGCAATTACTCGAGCCGTAGTGCCATTACTTTTCTTCGCCAGACTCACAAGAAAATCTTTAGTTCTGTGAATGTCTGCTGTAGGTCTGTACACTTACTAACTCTATTGATTAGCGAATAGATTGCTTTTCAACTCATTAAAATTGTTTTAATTTTTTCAGAGACACCATTAAATGCAAATCGATGTGAATAATCACACACAAGTGTTACATTTAAAACGCACTGTTTAAATGGGTTGACTATGGGTATGGGTATGGGTATGAGTACGGGTACGAGTACATTTACGTGTTGTATTGAACTGATTAAAATTAATGATTTTGTTTTTATTGTTATTATTTTGTGAATTTTAAATACTCATTTAATATTTTTTTTTAATCATTATTTTGAAATATTTATTGTAGTAATTAATGACAAATTAAATTTTTCTTTATTTGCAGCTGTCATGTTACAATTAGAAAAATTGCAAAAATAAAAATGAAATTTATTAATCAACACACAGCCACACACACATTTTAACACAGATAGGCTATCACGGAAATAGGTCTCAAACTAGCTGATCACAAAACGGACGTACTCCTTGTAAGCAGTAGGAAGAAGATAGAATTTATTACCATAACGGTAGGTAACCAGCGCATATCATCAAAGCAGGCGATTAAATATCTGGGAGTGATAATTGACAACAGGCTCACGTTTAGGGAACATCTGTCGTACATCGGCCAAAAATGTACGGTGACGGCATGTGCACTTGCCCGATTAATGCCTAACCTAGGAGGCCCAAGACAGGAGAAGAGACGGCTACTGATGAAGGTAGTGACAGCGATTGCTATATATGCAGCCTCCATATGGGCTGGGGCTATGGAGAAGAGGACCTATAAAGCAGGAATAGAAGCGGCCTACAGGAGATCTGCTCTCAGGGTGATTTCTGCCTTCCGAACGGTGTCTACCGATGCAGCGTCAGTGATTGCAGGAATGATGCCCCTGAAGCTAGTAGTGGATATTGAGAGGACGAAATATGACGTAAAGAGAGGAACAAATTTTTCAAACCCTGTTCAACTAACTGATGATCCTATCGATAGATGGCAGCAGGACTGGTCCAATTCCACTAAGGGAAGATGGACCCACAGACTCATACCGAGCATAGGCGTATGGACAAAAAAAGATGACACGGTCAGGTGAACTTCCACCTGACACAGTTGCTAACGGGCCATGGATGTTATGGGGCTTATCTCTATAAGTTTGGTCATGACATGGAATGCCGTAATGAAAGGGAGACGGCGGAGCATGTTTTCTTTAATTGCCCGCGATATTCTGTTCAACGAATTTGCCTGGAGAGATCAATAGAATTCCAGGTGACGCCCGAGAATATAGTTACATACATAATTGGCCATTACAACCCTTCAGTCAGGATTACGACCTAGCTGCTCACACCACTTATGCTGTGTGCGTTAATTTTATACATGAGTGGCGGGACCTACAGTTTAAAGTCAACTCCGAACGACAGATTTTTGAAAAGCTTTTTATGGCAATTTTTACTCTCAGCATCTTTGCCAGAAATCTACTGAGAGGAAGTCGCCGAAGAACTATTTTTTCGTTTTGATGTCTGACCTGGGATTCGAACCCGGGCCTTTTGTCTAATAAGCCAACACACTACCCACTAGACCACGGCGACTTCTTTGAGAATATAGTTAACCTGATGTTAATCTCATGTGACCTTTGGAACGCAGTATGTGTTTTCGCATGGAATGTATTGACGCAGCAAAGATTGTATTAAAGGCAGCATTCGCTGAATCTCCAACCCCTCGAAGTAATACTTGATTGTGGTCTAGGTTGGTTTTAGTACGTATGCGTTTAGCAAGCCGAGCGTAAGTCTTGCGGCGAATCGTGCACTTTGGTAGGCCGGGATACCAAGGTCTTTCGAAGATTTTCCAACCTTTAGCTCGCATAGCTATAAAAAAAAAAGATAGGCTATTTTGCTATTTTTTTAATTGGAACAGGAATAATTATTGGAATGACCTGCAATGAAATCTATTGTAGTCGAATCTTTTTATGGTGAAATGTTAAGATCGTTACATATTCGAAAGGAATAAAGACCGTTTTGATTAAAACTTCATCATATTCTTTAACAGGTAACTACAAATTAAATTCTAAAATAAACTAGAGGTTTTATGTACTCGTACATGTGTTTGGGATACTAACACATTAACCTGAATGATCATTAAATCATAACATATGAGCAGAATTGTTCGAAATATATCCTAGAGCTCAAAGGATTCAAGCTTCAATGCAGAATGTTGGCACTTTAATAGGCTACTGTTCTGAACTGAACTTCAGTAGGACGAATTTGTGAAAAGCAGGACGAAAAGTCAACGTAATCTAGTAGCTAGTGTGCTGACTTATTAGACATGAAGCCACGGTTCAAACCCCGAAAATGAAAAGAAATGTTTCGTCGGCGTTTTCCTCTCAAAAGATTTCTGGCAAAAAATCTCAAAAAAACTGTAGCTCCCGCCATTCATGGATAAAATTAACAAAACATAATATGGGGTGGTGTGAAAAGATAGGTTGTAGTCCTGGCTGAAGTGTTGTAATGACCAATTATAAATGTATGTAGAAGGACAGCTTTGAACATGTGTCCTACACATTTACCACTTAGTTACTATGCCAACTGTTGTACAATGGGTCAATTCCCGGTACTGTACTCGTTTTAAATGACAAGTACACGTCCTCTAACCTAACCAGACCTACGATGCCAACTTGTATTAGAGGAAGTTAGGGATGTTTAGATGCGATAGGATCTACTGGTCCTTCTGCAAGATCGAAGTAAAAGCGTTCTAACTAGTCTTAATTGTTTCCTAGAATTTTTATACGCTTTGTAGTTTAGTCGAACTAGTGTAGAAGGTGAGGTGTTAGTTTTCAAAACGTGCGGGCTCTATCGGACATGTCCAACAAAACGAAATATGGAAAAGATATTTAATCGGCAACTGCCAGTCAGCTGGCAACTTTAGTGGTGTGATAACCTAGGTTGTAATCCTGATTGAAGGCTTGTACTAACCAATTATGTACGTACATATGTAGGTTAGGTTAGGTTAGAGGACGTTTAGTTTTCAACTGCAACAAGTAAAGTAGCCGGAGGTCGAATTGACCCATTGTAGAACGTCGTAACTTCTTTCACCACTCATGTTGTTTGTGTTCATTTAATACATGAGTGCCAGGACCTACAGTTTCAATTCGACTCCGAACGATAGATTTTTGAGAAGATTTACAGGGCAATTTTATTAGCTCTTTAAATTTTTGCCAGAAATCTGCTGAGAGGAGATCGCCGAAGAAATATTTTCATATTTTCGTTTTGATATCTGACCTGGGATTTGAATTCGGGCCTTTCGTCTAATAAGCCAACACACTACCTACAAGACTACGCTGACTTTAAGCTTTATTTTTAGATAAACAGCATGAAAAATAAACAAAAAGATGATAAAACTAACCAGAATGACTTCGAAACATAGACAATATATAACAGGAACAAATCAATAGTAAGGTTTCTGGAAGTTGACAAACCGACAAGCAAAGAAGTATTAATAAAACGAATACCGAACCGAACTACTTACATACGTAATTGGTCATTACAGCCCATCCAGACAGAATTATTGGCCTAGTTTCTCACACCACTTATGTTGTGGGTGTTAATTTTATGTATGAGTGGCGGGATCTACAGCTTAAATTCGACTCCAAATGAATGATTTTTCTGAGAAACTTTTCATAGCAGGTTTTTTTATTCTTTTTTTACTCGTACTCTGCTGAGAGGAAATGTCTGGCCTGGGGCATGAACCATGTTTTTAATAAGCCAACACACTACCTACTAGACTACGGCAACTTCAAATACTGAACTGCATGCACTGAAATAGATTTAAAATTATGATGTTTGACTGTCATATTAGAAGGATCGTGTAATAAACTTCGCAACGAGTAGTTATAAATTAAAGCGTACATGCAAACAACTTCTATTACATCGATGTACAATCCTGGAATCCTCACAAAATACTCTAAGGACTGGAGAATATTGTAGCAAATAGGCTTGCTATTGCTACAAGAGCCCATAAATCGGTAACTTATTGAGTGTCCTGTCTCTAAACCGAAAGGTCAACACAGGGCCATTCTACTACTATTTATTTAAAAGTTGATTTCAACATGTTGCGCAATTTAATTTGAGTTTGAAGAAGACTTGAGGATAAATTGCAACAAAAAAGTGTAAAGGAAAAAATAACCTCCACTTAAGACGTACGTGTACGCCGTACAGAAAAGCCGAATTGTACTAAAAACTAAAAGTTGAACTTGTTTTGGTTGACCAACTGAAGATTGAATTTGCGAGAGCGAGTGTAGAACCCATAGACAGTTTAATTCGATAAGTTTTTCGAACGTAATGGCGCCTTAACTTGTCTGGAGTCTTTGGTATACAATACAACTCAATACACTTGAGCTTTTGCTCCGTTCTTAATTGAAAGCAAAACATTAGTCAAATGCTTCAATGACCAAACAGCGATGAAGACTGTGGCTCTCTAACTGGATTTTTCAGTCATGTTTTGTAACGAATGACGAATTACATAATTCGTCATTACAACCCTTTAATCAGGGCTACGACTTAGCTTATCATAACACTTATGTTGTGTGAGTTAATTTAATACATGAGACAAATTTTTTTTAGAAACTTTTCGTGGCAATTTTTTATTTACACTCAGAGTTTTTGCCAGAAATCTGCTGAGGGGAAGTCGCCGAAAGAAATGATTGGAGTTCTAACCGTGACCTTACGTCTAATAAGCGAACACACTGCCTACTAGACCACAGTGACTAATCCTAATCGTTTACAAAACATGAATCCAATACTTCAGAGATCAAACGGCGTTGAAAACTGTGGCTCTCATTGTGGGTTTCTGAATCATGTCTGGAAAAAATTGCAGCTTAATCTGAGTAAATCCGATTAATGCAGAATTCAAAAAACATCGCCATTGACCAAGGAAAGGCTTATTTTGCATCAAGGCAATGCAATCATGCACAAATGTGGAAATGTGGAAAGATGCACGTATTATTTAGTACCTAAAGCACAAAAGCACAGCTATGCTTGACCCGCTTTACTATCGGCAAACTCTCAAATTAATCCTTAAATTCTCAACAAATGTCCGCTTGGCCAATTCCTTATTAGCAGCTAGCATAGCTAATTCTGTACTCAACATAGAATATTTTTTGGGTAAATATTTGTATTTTTAGAACTCCAAACAATTCTGGCTATTCAAATTAAAATTTTATCACACAATTTGATTGAACATGACTGAAACGTGTTTAACAAATTTTCATTTTCATAGGAAATTAATTTTTCTGTTTCGATTTTCTACACCGATTAGAATCGCCCCCAAAACTGGTGACTAAAACTGATTGAAAAATGCAAATTTGATTAAATTCTGTTTACCAATAGAGAAATAAATTTCATATGCAAACAATTACTTCCAAAAAAAAAAGTTAATTTTAATACCGAAATTATTATCGATGACGTTTGTTAATAAATCAACAAATAATTGAAACGAAACCTATAGAGACGATTCTGGCTGGCTAGTTAGTTTGCTGATAAATTGGTCATATTTTCGTAGATACAATTTTATTGTTTATTGTGTTTATTTTTGTTCAAAATTATTGATTGCCAATAGAATTTTAGACGCAAATAAGCAGGCATAAAACATAAAAATTTTAAAGAAAAATTGGAAATCAAACAACGAACAATAGAAGAACAATTTACGAGCAATACGGTGTTCTTTATTCTTTTTTCGATTACGATAACTTACACAAATAATTTCATTTAAAACAGCGTTCGGACATTGAAAACTTATGAAACCGAACCGCCACTATGTAACTAGCCAGTCGGCCAGCCAGCCAGCCAAATCGTTCAATTGTGATCAATTGCTTTCAACAGCCAATCATGAGTAAAAAGCCAAGTTTAATATTTGTTTGTTCGCCTAACGTGACACGCATGGCAACCACTTAACTATGGTAGGGGGAGTGAGGCTAATGTATGTGAGTGTAGAGCGTCTATTTTTGGTCACACACATTTTTTAGGTGATTTCATATGGATTATACAACGAAACAATTTCAAACAATTGTTACAAGCAATTGTTTACAGAGACTTCAAGGAATGCAATGTTTAGCCACAAAAAAAAAAAAAAAAGATTTTGAGTCGGATATTTCGGTTACTGTTTTGAATTAATAATTTTGGCTAGTGTTGCTTGGGGCTGTATATGTATTTAGGCATTCAAGTACAACCAGTTGATTAGCTACTCCATGAAGAGGTTTTACCAAACCTTTTGATAACAAACAGGATCGGTAAACTAAATTCGATTAGTGTTGCCTTGTATAAGGCAATGATCATTATACAAAGACAAGTATTTGTTATAAAGGACTCGTTACTTACTAGACCAATATTGGCTTTAGAAGCGATTTCATACCTCATTCTCTTACCTAAAAGGTAAAAAAAATGCCACGCCCACTATCAGTCATTTCAAGGAAGTTTAGGAGAACAGTTTTGAACACAAAGAAGTTTACTGAAGATACATTGGGCTCCATTCAAACGATTTTAAACAGATGTTTACGAAAGGCTCCTAACAAAACAGAGTTTTGGGTGAAGGCTTCTATTCGAAATAGTCAAATATAACCCACTCCATGAGATTAATGCACCATTGTAGTGTACATATAAGGGAGGTGCTCGCCAAGAGGGCTGTTTTAGCAATTAGTTGTGGGAACAATTTTAGCATTCAGATAAACTGCATTGCGGGCAATTATCGAACTTATAGTTTTTTTTTTTTTTTTTTATATAAACCAACACTCAGGGAGTGGCTCCTACTCATGCAGTGCATTGTGCAGCTTTTTAGGAAAAGTGGAAAGAGCGAAGATGCGAACGGCAAGGAAACGAGTTGCTGCTAGGTGACTATAAAATGGCCCGTGCTATACCTTCACCATTAGACAGTCTACAGCAATCGTCCCCAAAAAGTCCGCAGTTTCTCACACTACTTATGTTGTGTGTGTTAATTTTATACAGAAGTGGCGGGACCTGCCGTTTTGAACTTATAGTAGGAATGCCCACGTACATACATACATAACATAATTGGTGATTATAACCATTCAGTCAGGATTAAAACCTAGCTTCGCACACCACTTATGTTGTGTGCTTTAGTTTTATACATGAGTAGCGGGGTCCACAATTTAAAGTCGACTCCAAACGACATATTTTTAAGAAACTTCTCATGGCAATTTGCTTGATTCCCAGAGATTTTGCCAAAAATCTGCTGAGAGGAAGTCGCCGAGGAAATATTTTCATATCTTCGTTTAATGTTCGACCTGGAGTATGAAACGTGGTCGTACATCTAAGTAGTCAACACACTACCTGCTAGACTACGGTGACTTCTGTTCCAATAGGAATTCCGTTGAAAAAATTCGGGATAAGAATTGACCGTAAAGTAGTAGACTCTCCCTCTTTAAAGAAAGGCAAGACTGCGCAATAAATCTAGGCCAAGCTGGCTGCTCGGAGAAGTATTATAGCTTTTTATAAACCCCGTAGAAATGTACTCATCTTCGATGTTGGAATCATTACAGTGTATTGCAGTTTTGAAGTCTCCGTAGTCTAGTAGGTTGTGTGTTGCCTTATTAGACGAAAAGCCTGGGTTTGAACCCCAGACTAGACATCAAAATAAAATACAAAAAATATTTCTTCGGCGATTTTCTCTCAGTAGATTTTAGGGAAAAACTCTGAGCGTAAAAATAAAATTGCCTTGAAAAGTTTATGAAAAATCTGTAGTTCTCAGTCGACTTTAAACTGGTGGTCTCGTTACTCATGTAGGAAATTAATGCACACTACGTAAGTGGTATGAGAAACTAGGTCAATAATCCTGACTGAAGGGTTGTAATGACCAATTATGTTATGTATGTATATGTATTGCAGTCTTGAACTGAGCTTGGGCAATTATTTAATCCTTATCAAGAGAAGGGAGCACCTTAGCTTGTGGTGACGAGGACAGACTTCAGTGGATTTGTTACGGCCACTAAGAGGTGGATAAATTTCTTTTAATTTATGAAGACCCATTGCCTTAAAATGGAAATCTCTTCTTCTATTCCACTTTTTCCGTTACATGATCTTTCTTTAACCATTTTTCTTTCATTTTTGTTCTTTTTCTCCTTTCATCATATAAAAAAAGTAATTCTGATTCGGGTCTCTGTTAAACGGGATTTTAATTAAAATTCGAACTCAAAATAACTTTTGAAAGCCTAGTTATTATCCTTTGCTAGCTTGTTTATCCGCAGAAGCATGGACCCTATTAAGAACTGATGCAGTTGCCTTGAGAGTATTCGACAGAAAAGTCCTACGTAAGATCTTCGGTCCAGTGCGAGTTGGCGATGATTTTCGCATCCGATTTAACAGTGAGCTGTATGAGCTCCTCAACGACATGGACGTTGTACAGAGAAGGATGCTCGCCCAGACGAGTATTTGATGCGGGGATCTGCGGAAATCGGCGAAGAGGACGACCTTGTATCCGTTGGAAGGACTAAGTCGAGGAAGCCCTGTCATCGATTGGTGTGACCAATTGGCGTAGGCGCGCAAGAATCAGAGGCGCCTGGAAGGATGTGTTGCGGCAGGCCGAAATCCGTTAATCGGGTTTTTATGGCCAATTAAGTAAGTAAGTAAGTTTGTTTATCAGAAATAAACTGATAACTGGTTTCACTGGCAGAAAAGAATTTAATTTTTATCCAAACGTAGTTACACTTTCAAATGTCTGTCGGTCAATTATTTGTAAAGCTAAGCACACGCAAGCCAATAAACTAAATAGACAAGACCGTCATGCTTTAAAACAAAAAAAAATTTTTTTCACGACGACATTCGTCGCCAGGTCCAAAAAAAAATCAAAGAAATAAAAAAAAACAAAATCTTTTAAGCCAAATTTTACAACAAAAATACAACAATTACATCAGAGTAATTGTAGTTGTTTTTGGCGGCAATTTGTCAGCATTTTTGTGAACATTTTTTAAGGTTGTGTTCATAAAACGCGTTCATTGGAGAATTCATTGTTCATTTCGATTCGATTCGATTTTTTATTTCATTTTGTATTATTTTTATTGATTTTTGGTTGTTGTTGTTGTTGTTTCTGTTATTGTTGTTGTTTAAATTTTTGGTCATGTTATTTTGAAGTGGTTGGTGGTGGCTTTTGTGTCAATCATGACTTGATTTCTAAATGGTGATCGATAAATTCGAAAACAATCGCAACAAACAGAGAAATAAAACAAAAAAAAAAAACACAATCGTAAACAAAATTCGAAAATTATTTTTTGTTTGTTTGTCATTTTCTAAGATGACAAGATTATAAGCTGAAAACGTAATAATTTTTTGGAATTTTTTTTTTAAAGATTTTCAATATTTTTTAATGCCGTTCAGAGTAAAATTGTAAAATTCTATCTGTAAAAGAGATTAATATCGTGAAAAATATTTTGTTTAAAAATCTAAAATTGGTTTCTATTACCAATTCTCTTCATGAAAACAATGTTTTTTGCGTGTAAATTCAAAAATATTTGGATTTTTTTTAAGAAATTTGGCTCTCTAAAATCCTTTTCTTTCCAATCTGCTCGATTTTTGGGTTCCGATGACATTAATATCTCTTATCTTAAATTATTAATTATAAAACCATAACTGCACAAAAGAATTGTAAGTTTTCTGATAAATTTTTAAAATTTCAAAAACCATGGCAAATAATTTTTAATATTCTCTGGTGTTTAAACCTAAACGACCCTGGCTTGAATACAACTGCACATCCTATATCCGGTATTACGAACGAGGTGATGAAATGATATTCTTTAGATCATAGAATCAACTATAAATAGATCTTTGAACTGGCTATGGATTATGACCAACAGTATTAGTGAAGTCGCTGTGTTCTAGTGGATAGTGTGTTGGCTTATTAGACAAAAGACTCGGGTTCGAATCCCAGGTCAGACATCAAAACGAAAAATATTTCTTCGGCGACTTCCTCTCAGCAGATTTCTGGCAAAGACTCTAAGAGTAAAAATTGCCATGAAAAGCTTCTCAAAACTCTGTCGTTCGGAGTCGACTTTAAACTGTAGGTCCCGCCACTCATGTATAAAATTAACCCACACAACATAAGTGGTGTGAGAAGCTAGGTTGTAATCGCCAATTATGTATGTATGTATGTATGTATGTATGTATTAGTGAAAGAATATTAATGACAGATTATCCGGCTTGATTACCAAACCGCACGGACAATAGGGGCGGCGAACTTATGGCTGATATCGAAATGGCTGATTTCAATTAGAACCTCTTGGTTAATCCCTCAGCTTGACTCTAGTATTTTGAGTTTTATTCAGGTTTCCAACTAGTTTTCGAATGTTGAATAAACATTTCAGATGACAACTTATAATTACCACCCTCATTGCACTATGGCCACTGTGCATACATATATAATTGGTCATTACAAACCTTCAGGATTATTGACCCAGTTTCTCACACCACTTATGTTGTATGTGTTAATTTTTATACATAAAAGTCGAGGGACCTACAGTTTAAAGTCGACTCCGAACGGCAGATTTTTTTGAGAAACTTTTCATGGCAATTTTTTTTTAATTTTTTTTTTTTTTATAAAACCAGCACTCAGGGGACGGCCCCTACTCATGCAGTGCATTGTGCAGGTTTTAGGAAAGGTGGAAAGAGAGAGGGAAGATGCGAACGGTAAAGAAACGAGTTGCTGCTGGTGACTATAAAATGGCCAGTGCTATACCTTCACCATTAGACAGTCTACAGCAATAGTCCCCAAGAAGCCCGCAGTTTCTCACACCATTTATATAGTGCGTGTTAATTTTATACATAAGTGGCGGGACCTACAGTTTAAAGTCGACTCCGAACGAGAGATTTTTGATAAACAAGAATGGAAAATACTTTTTGAATTTTTTTTTTTTTATTTATTTCTGATGTCTGGCCTCGGGCTCTCAGAGTTTGTGCCAGAAATCTGCTGAAAGGAAATCGCCGAAGGAATACTTTGATGTCTGGCCTGGGGCTCGAACCCTGGCTTTCCGTTTAATAAGCCAACACACTACCTACTAGACTACGGCGAGCAATAAAATCTATTGTTCTGGCTGGAGTGATAGCTTTGATAATAAAAGCTCACCTGAATATATATAACGACCCGTTGTAACGCCACAGATGAATGCAGTCCCTGTATTGATTAAATTCCACTAAACCAGGGAAGAAGATGAAGTTAGTCAACGCAAGGACTATACATTAAATGTACATTCGGAAAACCAGCCCGAATTTTTAATAAACGAAGCTAAGTCACATTACATAAGATATTCCTAAAATGTTTCCTCCAAACATAATACCGAGCCTGAAGTTCCTTCTCTGAGTCAACGAGGACTATTCGGGAAGTTAACTGGTACCTGTTTGATGGCAACTTAAAGAAAAGAGAATGACCGCCAAGAGGACAAAAAAGTAGTTGCTATAGTCTAGCGTGTTGACCTATAAGATTTCAGGTCTTGCTTCAAATTCCAGGTCAGGCATATCCGACAAAACGAAAATATTAATAAATATTTCTTGGGAGACTTTCCCTCTGCAGATTTTTGGTAAAAAAACTTTGATTTAAAATAAAATTGCCATGAAAAATTTTTCTTAGAAATTCCTAGGTCACGCTACTCATTTATAAAATTAACACACACAACATAAGTGATGTAAGAACCTAGGTCTTAATCCTGACTGAAGGATTGTAATGACCAATTATGTTATGTATGGACAGTGGTGGTTATATGAAATATAAAGAAAATATTTCACAGTAACAGCATTTGTCATTATCAGAGGCCATGGAATTGTGTACGAGTATGATTTTGAAGGGATTACTAAAGGATTACTTAAGTCAATTGGTGTTTTGTTTACACTAGAAATTTAACGTGATCGTGGCACAACTGTGCTACATCAGCTCATTTGTTTTAAATACAATGATCAACACTCCAGTAAGTCATCTTTTATGTGTTCATACAAGAATAATGAATAATCCATGCAAGAGCATCTGTAAGAAACTGTAATGCTATAGAGAACCGAAAGACGATTTGTCGTGCACCCACTGTCGTGCTCGTGGACTTATAACACGCTACACTTTGAAGTTATTGGCTGATTTGGAATCTATAAACACAAAATGACTTTACGGTATCAGTTAAAGAGAATGATCGCATGATTATAAAAATTTTAGACTCAAGTTTAGCAAAATTGTGGCAACACCATTTCCCTAGCCATCATGAATTTTCTATTTCTTTTCAACCTCCCAATGGCTTGGTAATCAAATTCTTATTTTTATAAATGCATGACTTTGTTCATGGTCAGTTTGATCAAATTCTCTTTTGTAAAGGTAAAACTTTTTCTAAAATATCCGCGACCCGGTAGCATCTGCGTAATGTAGTAATTTACCTCACCAAATCTCCGACCAATCCAATGCCAGTTCCTATGCTAGGGGATTAGGAGCGGCTAGTAACTACACATACAAATAAAAATGTAGTAAATATCAGAACAACTAAAGGAGTTGTTTTAGCAGAGCGCAGATGACGTTGAATTTTCAAGACCATCACCTTATCTACGTGTAAACCGCAGCCGTGAAAGTCGCCGTGGTCTAGTAGGTAGTGTGTTGGCTTATTAGACGAAAGACCCGGGTTCGTATCCCAGGTCAGACATCAAAACGAAAAATATTTCTTCGGCGACTTCCTCTCAGCAGATTTCTGGCAAAGACTCTGAGATTAAAAATTGCCATGAAAATCTTCTCAAAAATCTGTCGTTCGGAGTCGACTTTAAACTGTAGGTCCCGCCACTTATGTATAAAATTAATACACACAACATAAGTGGTGTGAGAAGCTAGGTCGTAATCCTGACTGAAAGGTTGTAATGGCCAATTATGTATGTATGTAGATGGTGCTGAAAGGTACTCTAGCGGTCCATCAGTTGTCCATGCCTTGATATCGTTATGATCATATCAACGTTGATTAAGTGATATGGCTGCCTTCATCAGTGTTGCTTTTAATTGAAATTAGAAAAGTTCTTAAAAGTAAAGCCATTTAACAGTGATTGCGAACTGATCTCTTTTGACTTGTTAAAAGCTAAGTTATGACCCCTTTCTTACGGGTGAAATGAAACTAACAGCTGCAATTCCCTTCTAGTAGGTTTATCCAAACAATAAATCATTTTATAAAATGCCAGAAATATCCATTAACCAACGTTTACCTACTACATCTGTGATATAAGTTTGGCATTAAACTTTCTACTTCAATTTTATCTAATTTCTGTGTTATGACCCTGTATTTGTATCTTTTAAAATAAAAATTTTTAACTGGTTCCTATGGTTCATGTTTGTTTTTGTTGTTGTTTTTTTTTTTGTTTTTGTAAATATGTATTGTATTGTATTGTATTGGTTTGTGGATAAAATTTTTATTTTTATATTCTAACCTGATATACAAAAATGCTTGAAAAACAAAGTAATTAAACACCTATTGACGTGTTTATTTAACCATTTAACATTTTTGACTTGACTCAACTCAACTCAATTCAACTCAATTCAACTTCATTTTGTATATCATATGTATAGGTACATATGTATAGACATTAGGGTAGGCCCGGTTTGTATGGGGAAAAAATAAGGTATAGATGTTACCGACTAAAATGAAAGTTTGATTCATTCTAAGACTAGGTTTTTCAAATTTTCAATATTTGGTGAGCTGAATCAAAGGATAAAAAGATACTTTTTTTGAAGTTTTTTTCATATTTCTTCCAAAGGAAATATAAATAAATTTGTTATCATATGAAAGGTCTTTAAGAGGCACTTACAATACGTTATTAGAAATTTAAAAAAAAATTTTATAAAATTCTAAAATTTTCAAAAATTTTTTACAAAAATTTCGTTTTTTTTAATTTTTTCATAGAATTTATTTAACTAAATTGTTGAAATTTCTTGACCAAAATTGCCCGTACGAATCCTTAATACAAACAAAAATATCTTTAAACGTACGCACTCGAGAAAAAACCACGTATAACTGCCCATGTGAAAAGACCGGTTCTTGTAAATACAAATCCTACCTTTTGTAGGGTTTAACTTTGTGCTTTGTTTATCGTCATAGCAAAAGCAACTGTCACAGGGAATTGTTTTCGTGTCATTCGGAAAGGCACAGTTGGATCAGAAGGTGTAAGCTGGATTCGGGGTATGAGTACAGTTTTATCGGTATGAATAATTTTTGCTGATATGATGTGCCTGGTACCATTTATTAACCCGTATTACTACACTTCATAAAACAAACAATGCCATGACAATAACGACATTACCAAAATGGCTTACAACTTCATATATTATTATGTGGAATAGCATTATAATTAAGCGACCCTATTTGTCGCACTTGATCTAACAAAGTATTACCAAAACAGCTTAATATGCATATTATATATAACTGACTTAGTAATAAACGGCATTATAGTAAATAGCGGTATTGCCAGAATGAATTTTAATACATACTATATTATGTAGAACTGCATTATTATTAAGCGACCCTGTATTAGCACACTTGAACAAAAACATATAATCCTAATGACAACAGTATTATCATGCAGTTCTATATAAAATATAACTTTTATCAATGAAAATATTAATTTTTAAATTTTTAATTATTTTTTGCCATTAGTGTTAGATATAAGCTTTAAAATGAAATATCATTCATTAAATTTGATGCGGTGGTATGGGAGATATTTGCAACCGACAAAAGAAA
This sequence comes from Sarcophaga peregrina, assembly GCA_014635995.1. NCBI lineage: Eukaryota > Metazoa > Arthropoda > Insecta > Diptera > Sarcophagidae > Sarcophaga > Sarcophaga peregrina. Next base: position 90,795,633 of record CM025792.1, on the reverse strand, counting down.
AGTGCTTTAGAAATAATATATATGATTTTTTTAAACCTACTTTCTTCTCTATCTGAAAACCCCTATTAACTCAATTCATATATGTAATGGGTACATTTTTATCCTTTGATCCAGCTTACTAAATATTGAACCCAGGATAAAAATTTTGACAAACTTAGTCTTATACTATGTTCAGACATGTACTTATATTGAGTAAATCGCAATAAACGCCATTATTGATTTCAATATTTTATATAAAATGTCAATTAATTATTGCTTAATAAATTCATAAATTGTTATAATATTGTTTAAAATTAGAAGTACAGCCCTGTCATAAGTACGCTCAGTAAGCATATTACAATTTTCCGAACACTTTCTATCGATATTTGACAACTCAAATAAACAAAAATAATGTGTTTGAATCAACCAGCTGCCAAATGAATATTGAGTAACCAGCTGAACACACTTAATTATTGCAATCAATAAACCGAATATTGACTCAATAAAAGTGTATGTCTGAACATAGTATTAGAATGAATCAAACTTTCATTTTAATCGGGAACATTTGCAACTTTTATTTTGGGGGGCCACCCTAATGTACATACATAGGTACCCGTTTATAGAGATACAAAGAAGAAAAAAAATCTGTTGGATTTCAAGTGTGAGTAGTTGCTTGTATTAATTTTTTTTTTTAAATTTATTTTTTTATTTAACAAAGGCCAACTAACTAATATTTATTAACAGTTGGATGCTTTGTTTTATTGTTATTTTGTGTTAAATTTAATTTTATTTTTTTTTATTAATTTTAATAGAGTTGCTACCAATTCTTAGAAAAACGGCTTGCATTTAAACGCTTTAATTGGCAATCTTTTGTTGTTAATTTTTCTAATTGTTAATTATTTTCATTTTGTGGCATTTTACTTGGAGTTAATTACTTGCATTTGAAGCAATTTTAAAGTTTTCAATTGTAATTGTAATTGAAAAAAATTTATTTGTTTTCAATTGTGAAATAATTTCAAGAATGTTGAGTTGATTTTGTGTTCCTAGAGCAACGATTCTTAATAGTACTCAATTGCAACCTTGTTTAAGAAATTACTTCCTTAAAATCTTAGCACTGAAACAGATTTCGTATTCCAAAAAGAGCCAAAAAAATTTCCAAAATTTTTTTACACAGAATAACCTCCTCCTCCTCTTCCTCTTGGACTCTAATTAATTTCAAATACGCATATATTGAATGGTTTTTCTCTCAATTATTGTATAAACATCACATGAAATTGAAATCCGAATCAGCATCAAAATCAAAATGATTTTATTTCTTAATAAATGTTTAAATAAATAAACAATTCCTATATATTTCTTGTTTTCTGTTTGAAATAAATTGAAATTTGATGGAAATTGAGTTTTTTTTTTAAATGGTTTAAATCAAATTTCAAATCATTTTCAATGAATAAACAAAAATATAACGAGTGTACTTACATACTCGACTCCTCTTTGGAATGAAAAAAAAAACGCCAAAAAAAAACACAAACAAAATATTGAACAAATATTATTGAGGAAACTGAACTTAAGAAAATAAATATTTAAACAAAAATTGGGCAATTTGAAACGAATTTTAAATGCTCATATGAGATATACATACATAATTGGCCATTACAACCCTTCAGTCAGGATTACGACCTAGCTTCTCACACCACTTATGTTGTGTGCGTTAATTTTATACATGAGTGGCGGGACCTACAGTTTAAAGTCGACTCCGAACGACAGATTTTTGAGAAGCTTTTCATGGCAATTTTTACTCTCAGAGTCTTTGCCAGAAATCTGCTGAGAGGAAGTCACCGAGGAAATATTTTTAATTTCGATGTCTGACCTGGGATTCGAACCCCGGCCTTTTGTCTAATAAGCCAACACACTACCCACTAGACCACGGCGACTTCGCCGATATGTTTTTACTAAAAAACAACATCAAAATATTGTACTATGTACTCCCACATTTTTCAACATTTGATTTCAACCAATCAGTTTAAGATAAGATAAAAATCTGCTGAACGGAAATCGCCGAAAACATAATTTTTGTATTTTGTTTTTATGTCTGACCTGGGGTTCGAACCCTGCCTTTTTTTATGTATAAAAGCAGCACTCAGGGGATTGCCCCTCAACTCATTGTGCAGGATTTAGCAAAGGTGGAAAGAGAGAGGGAAGATGCGAACGGTAAAGAAACGAGCAGCTGCTGGTGACTATAAAATGGCCAGTGCTATACCTTCACCATTAGACAGCCTACAGCAATCGTCACCAAGAAGCCCACAGTTTCTCACATCATTTATATAGTGTATGTTAATTTTATACAGAAGTGGCGGGACCTACAGTATAAACTCTACTCCGAACGACAGATTTTTGAGAAACAAGAAGAGAAAATACTTTTTGAATTTTTTTTTTATTTATTTTTGATGTCTGGCCTGGGCCTCTCAGAGTTTTTGCCAGAAATCTGCTGAAAGGAAATCGCCGAAGGAATACTTTAATGTCTGGCCCTGGCTTTATGTTTAATAAGTCAACACACTATCTACTATGCTATGGCGAGCAATAAAATTTATTATTCTGGCTGGAGTGATAGCTTTGATAATAAAAGCTCACTTGAACAAGCATAACGCCCCATTGTAACGCCACAGGTGAATGCAGTCCCTGTATTGACCAAATCACACTAAACCAGGGAAGAATATGAAATTAGTCAGCGCAAAGTCTGCACATTAAATGTACATTCGGAAAACCAGTCCAAAAATTTAATAAACGAAGCTAAGTTACCCTACATAGGGCTATAGGAAGGTGGAAAGAGGGAGTAGTGTTTGTGGACATTTGATTTAAACTTACCAATATCGTTATTGACGGGAAAAACTTCCTCACGAAGATTATTCCACAAGCGAGCAGTGCGGTTAAAAAATGAATTCTCCCTGTAATGCATTGTGCAGTTCACTGGACAAAAGAATGTGGTCTGCGAGAAGCATGAGTACCACGTAGAAATATGTGATTATCATGAACCAAGCCCCTTATCTCTCGAGAACTTCTCCCATTATAGTATCGATAGAACATTGAAACACACCCCACATTGCGACGATGCTTCAACGAATCAATAGAGTTGAATACTCTACTGTCATTAATAAGCACCTTCACCTTCTCCTATTCGCGGTCCAGAAGCTTCAAAATAGACTTTGAAACACCGGCCCATACATGAGAGTTGTACTCCATCCGAGATCGGGAAAAGGTCCTGTAAATAGTAAGAAAGTCGGATGGAGTGAAGTATTTTCTGCACCGTTTTAAAAAAGCAAGGCACTTGAATGCTACCTCCGACATTCGAAAAATGTGATCGTTCCAACGAGCATCACAACTAATTCTCATGCTCAGAACAAGAGCATCCGTCTCCTCAATATTTACATTATCCGTAGATACAGATGACAAAACACCAGCATCAGTATCACGCCAGTGTGACAAAAAACAAAACTGTTCGCGCGGCTCCACTCAGAGATTGTTATCAGATCACCTGTGAGTGCGTCATTCATCTTCGACCTCCTTGCCACAATTTCCAAAGGCTCGGCCCCCGATCAAATGAATATGAATGACAAATGTTGCTGTTATCTGCACAAAAGTAAATAGGATTCGAAGTAATAGATAGAAGATCATTAAGAAAAATAAGAAAAAGAGTAGGAGAAAGAACAGAGCCCTATATAACCACTCTAATAGTGCGATCTTTGAGAAAGCTCGATATAAATCGAGAGAAGTGAGTACCGACACCAAAATCAATTAATTTTGAGCCAAAGCCAGACCAGACCCTATCAAACGCCTTTGAGATATCCAGAGCTATAACCTTGGCCTCACCAAAGCGGTGAATGGAATCATTCCACCTTTCGGGGAGTAACGCCAAAAGGTCACCAGTAGAGCGCCCTTTACGGAAACCGTACTGACGATTATTTAGGAAACCATTGGACTGCAAATACCTTACAAGGTGGTGATTAATCATGCTCTCCATCACTTTCGAAAGAGCAGAACAAACAGCTATTGGGAGATGGTTTTCAGAGTTATTAGCCTCACCCATTTTAGGGATTAGCGTGACATTAACAAGCTTCCAGCATTAAGATAAAATACAGGCACGATACGATAAACAGAAAAGCTTAACTAATTTCTTTAAGTCTATTAAGCCAACACTCTCCCTACTAGACTGCAGCGACTTCGAATACCATTATATCGTAATAATAGTATCTGGCAACACCATAAGCATAAAAGTGCATTTCTTTCCAGGGAATATGGTTATGTTCAGTAGTAAGATCAAAAAATTACGATAGGATATCACGATTTAGCAAAGATAGATAAGGATGCATTATTGAACTTGGAGAGAGTAGCTTACTGGATAATGTTAGGACTAGTAAGGATGACATGATAGAAAAGGCAATTATTGCAAGAAGTAATTGTCGTTTGTAATCACAATAGTCTATTAGGTAGTGTGTTGGCTTATTAGATGTAAGGCCCGAGTTTAAAAACCAGGTCAGACCAGGTCAGCAGATTTCTGGCAAAAACTCTGAGAATAAATTAAAAAAAAACTAAAAAAAAAATTTCCATAAAAAGTTTCTCAAAAATCTTTCATACGCCACTCATGTATATAATTAACGCACACAACATACATAAGTGGTGTGAGAAGCTAGGTCTTAATCCTAACTGAAGGGTTGTAATTGTCGTTAAGGCGAACCCACATATGATAAGGAAGAGCACTGTTGAACCGAGTTCAATATTTGTAAAAATATATACAAGGAGAGCTGTAGTAGAATTACTTTTATTTAATTGGTTATTACAGCCCGTTAGTTGGGATTACAACCTAGCTTTTCGTGACTGACGGAACCTATAGTTTAATGTCGACTCCTTATAATAGGGTTAACAAACTTTTCATATCAGTTTAGTTTTATTTTCAAAGCTTTTACTAAAGAGGGAACGTTATTATTTTTTCATATTTCGTTCCTGTTCGAGATGTCTGAGCTGTGGTTTGAACCACAAGCTCTTGTTGAAGAAGTCTACATAGTATGTAGGCTTGATTTAGTCTTGAATGTTAAAATAGCGAGAAAAGTAAAAGCGGCGTTGGCTCGTTCTCTAGGTAGTTGGCTAGTTCTAGAGTGCCGACATAAGGAATGTAAATCAATTAGCAAAAAGGCGACTTAAAGAATTTTTCAAACATGACTGAAAAGCCTCTACTCATCTTACGAGTTCTCATCTTTTATGTGCTCAGTAGCTGCTGTAAAAATAGAAGTTTGAAATACAGTAAGACCCCGCTTAACGCTACTCCGCTTAACGCTACTCCGCTTAACGCTACTCCGCTTAACGCAACTCCACTCAACGCTACTCCGCTTAACGTTACTCCGCTTAACGCTACTCCGCTTAACCCTACTCCGCTTAACGCTACCCTGCTTAACGCTGTTTCAGTATTACGCGGTTGCAAATGCGGTGTATACTATAGAACTTTTTCAAAGCTTCTTTTTAGTCTGTTCAGATAAAAGTCTGCAAATGTATTTTCCAAAGTCACCATCACAGTACTAACGCATCTTTCCTACGCCACACTTGATTTATTAGGTGTCATCAACGTTACTAGGTGTTTACTTTGGTATGTACGTGTAAAGTTTTCTCGTTTAACGCTGTTTCGTTTAGCGCTGGAATTTATTGGAACGTAACGCCTGAGTTAAATGGGGTCTTACTGTAATAGCCATAGATTGGCTATATATTATCTGACCTAATATATAGGATTCGAATCCCAGGTCAGACATCAAAACGAAAAAATATTTCTTCAGCGACTTTCTCTCAGCAGATTTCTGGCAAAGACTCTGAGAGTAAAAATTGCCATGAAAAGCTTCATAAAAATCTGTCGTTCGGAGTCAACTTTAAACTGTAGGTCCCGCCACTCATGTATAAAATTAACGCACACAACATAAGTGGTGTGAGAAGCTAGGTCGTAATCCTGACTGAAGGGTTGTAATGGCCATTTATGTATGTAATATGTAGGTCCACTAGGGATACTCAGAATTCTGGTTAGTTTACAGTAGGGAGACAAGGACTTAGCCCATATTGGAATTAGGCATTTTTGTGTTTTATTTTCTACTTTTTCAGCAATTTCAAGCGTAGTTAGGTCATGCTCAGTATATATATAGGTAAAGTCGTTTAGAGTGAACTACCAAAATTCCTACAGTCGTCTTGATAACATTCAAACTACTTCATAGCGCTACGCATTCATTTTAGTTCTCAGCGTTTTTTTATAAGAAATAAGAAATACCTTTCAAGCCAAAGGAAACGAGTTGCTGCTGGTGACTATATCTTCACCATTAGACAGTCTACAGCAATCGTCCCCAAGAAGCCCGCAGTTTCTCACACCACATATGTTGTATGTGTTAATTTTATGCAGAAGTTGCGAGACCTACAGTTTAAAGTCGACTTCGAACGACAGATTTTTGAGAAACAAGAAGAGAAAAAGAAGAAATCGCCGAAAAAATACTTTTTGATGTCTGGATTACGAGTCGAACCCTGGCTTTACGACTCGAACCCTGGCTTTACATACTAGACTCATATATGATATGAGATTGAACCCAGTTTTAGATGCTTATATAGGGTTATATGAGATGCTTATGCTTTTATGAGTGAAATATAATGCAACGGACTCTTGTTCAAAATCTTGTTCACAATTTATCCAATTCGTTGTATTACATTTCTTACGACAAACTTAACATGAATTATCAGCCCCACTATAAGTTTTTTGAAAAAACACATCGAAACACCCCATGGTTTATAAATTTTCCAAAAATTCATTTTCCAAAATCATAACAATTTATGATGAGATGATGTTTCCAACTGATGATAATCATCATCATCATCATAATTCTTGTGATAAAAAAAAGGCCTTTGGATCTGCAGTTAATCAAATCGATTGAGTGAGTTAATGAAAACAAAATCTACAAACAAAAAAAAAACGAAAAACAAATCGAATACAAATCATTGA
>CM025792.1:90737157-90788139 GCA_014635995.1 Sarcophaga peregrina | reverse complement strand
CAGTGACTCGTTTTGGGTGCGTCGGTTTTTCAATGTATGCGCCAGGGTTTTCTGTGACCTAAATAAGACAATTTAGCTCGTTTACCTTACCCGCCAAGATCAAAATGAGTTTCATCAGAAAACATGATTTTTTTTTTGCGCGAAATCGCATCTTCTGTAAGTCGATCGCAGGCCCACTTAACGAAGCGAAAGCGGGTATACACAACCATATTTGTTCAGCGGAAGGTTAAAACTAACTAGATGACCCATGCTTGATCTAACTACTGCAAAATATTGCCAAAACAGCTTCTTTACAACTTAATATGCATATTAACTGACTTAGTAATAAACGGCATTATAGTAAATAGCGGTATTGCCAGAATGAATTTTAATACATACTATATTATGTAGAACTGCATTACTATTAAGCGACCCTGTATTAGCACACTTGAACAAAAACATGCAATCACAATGACAACAGTATTATCATGCAGTGTCTATATAAAATATAATTTTTATCAATAAAAATATTAATTTTTCAATTTCTAATTATTTTTGCCATTAGTGTTAGATATAGCTTTAAAATGAGATATCATTCATTAAATTTGATGCGGTGGTATGGGAGATATTTGCAACCGACAAAAAAAGTGCATTTGAAATAATATATATGATGAGCTAAGTGTTAGCATTCACGAAACAAGCACTAGTTGAAACAAAAAAAAAAAAATGTTAGATGGCGAATCGGATTGAAGTGGCCGGGCTCTTAATGGAATCATGAGTGGAAACACTTAGGCCACCTACAAGGCCCATTGTGATAACTGCTCCATGATATCTTATTTCATATGTTTTGCTTTCTGACATTTCAATTGTAGACCTCTAAAGTTATTTATTTCAACTTTAGCTTTATTTCAGTTGCGGTTTTAATTTCAAATTAAATTTTTTTTTCACTTTATCTTAATCTTCCCAGGAATTTTTTTTTATAAAATTTCCCTGCATGCTGTTGCGAATTTTAATGCGGTTTTTCCATTCATTATGTTTTATTAAAGCCGCAGTTATATTCCTATTTGTTTCAAATTAAATTTTAAATCATAAAGAACGGGGGACGTATGTATATGGAAAATATAACAAAAAAACAAACTCAAATAGGGGAAAACGTAATTAATTTTCTTTTTATTCTGTTAAAATATGAAGTAACTGTTAACATAGGAAGGTTGTTAGAGAAGTTTCTGTTAAACAAAAATATTTTTTTACATAGAAATGCAATTATAATCTAGAAATTTAATCCATTTTTCATGGCATTTAGGACTAGTTTAAAAAGCCCATGTTAGATTGTATACAGAAATTATCATTAGCCACCTAAAATTAACTCCCCCCACCACGTATTAAAATATTACGTGCAGACCGACTTTTTGTTTTATAGCTATGCGAGCTAAAGTTGGAAAATCTTCGAAAGACCTTGGTAGCCCGGCCTACCAAAGTGCACGATTCGCCGCAAGACTTACTCTCTGCTTGCTAAACGCGTACGTACTAAAACCAACCTAGTTCATCACACACTTTCAACCATTTGCCACCCCGGGACCGCAATCAAGTATTACTTCGAGAGGGGGGGGGGGGGTGGTGATTCAGCGAATAGCGAATGCTGCCTTCAAATTCCGCTGACCTTGCTCTCTCCGCCAATCTTTGCTGCGTCATACACTCCGTGCGAAAACGCCTACTGCGTTCCAGTTGTCACTTGAGATTAACATCAGGTTAACTATATTCTCGGGCGTTACCTGGAATCCTATTAATCTCTCCAGGCAATTTCGTTGAACGGAATATCGCGGGCAATTAAAGAAAACATGCTCCGCCGTCTCCCTTTTATAACGGCATTCTGGGCATGCCTCATCCATGTCATGACCAAACTTATAGAGATAAGCCCTATAGCAACTGTGTCAGGTGGAAGTTCACCTGGCCGTGTCTTCTTTTTGTCCATGCGCCTATGCTCGGTAAGAGTCTGTGGGTCCATCTTCCCTTAGTGGAATTGGACCAATCCTGCTGCCACATATCCATAGCATCATCAGCTAGTTGAACAGGGTTCGAAAATCTGTTTCTCTCTCTTTACTTCATATTTCCTCCTCTCTATATCCACTACTAGCCTCAGGGCATCATCCCCGCAATCACTAACGCTGCATCAGTAGACGACACCGTTCGGAAGGCAGAAATCACCCTGAGAGCAGATCTCCTGTAGGCCGCTTCTATTCCTGCTCTATAGGTTCCTCTTCTTCATAGTCCCAGCCCATACGAGGGCTGGATATATAGCAATTGCTGTCACTATCTCCATCAGTAGCCGTCTCCTCTCCTGTCTGGGCCTCCTAGGTTAGGCATTAGTCGGGCAAGTGCACATGCCGTCGTCGCACATTTATTGGGCCGATATACGACAGGTGTTCCCCTAAACGCGAGCCTGTTTTCAATTATCACTCCCAGATATTTAATCGCCTGCATTACCTACCGTTATGGTAATAAATTCTATCTTCTTCCTACTGCTTACAAGGAGTACATCCGTTTTTGTGATCCAGCTAGTTTGAGACCTATTTCAGTGATCCAGCTCCTGACTATGCCAACCGCAGTGTTACATGTTCTCACCAAATCATCCAGATATTTTCCCCTTATCACCAGGGCAATATCGTCTGCGAAACCAATGATTTGTGTACCTCTAGGGGTACTGACTGTTTTTTTTTTTTGCCTGAGCCGGAGGTGGTAAATCTTCTAAAGATACTTTTGTTCCGACAAAAGCATGCACGATTCACCATCCTTGGTGCCTACGTACTAACCCACCCCTTACTCTCCGACCATTTTCCCCCCCGCGGGACTGCCGTAAGGTATTACTTCGCGGTGGGCTGGTTAGCTCGAAAGCTTTAACACGCTATTTCAAATTTCGCCTTCGTTCCTCCAACCTTCGGAGTACTATCATACTTCCGCCATTTTCTGTCTGTTTTGGCTCCATAGCGTCCTAGAATTCAACAGCTCCTCTATGAGCCGGTTTAGTCCTATCTATTTTCTCCAGGCCATCTAAACCTGGGGCAGCATGTTAGGATATGCTCCGCATCTTCCTCTTCGTCTACACAATTTGGGCATATAGGGGAAGTATCATGTCCAAATCTGTGCAGGTACTTCCTAAAACATCCATGACCAGTTAGGAACTGGGTCGCGCAATAATTCAGCTCGCAATGTTTATTCTTCATCCAAGGGGTTATAGAAGGGACAAGCTGAAATGTCCATCTTCCCTTTAAACTGCTCTCCCATCGCGACTGCCATTTGTGCATGGAAGTCATTCTTTCCTCCGCTTTTATAGTCGCTGTCCGTCCTGGACTCTCAAGACGGCGGAAGTATATCCGCCTCATCTCATCCGCCAATATGTCTATTGGTATTGTCTTTGCCAATACCAATACCGCTTCATCAGACACTGTCCTGAAGCCACTTATCCGTCTAATCGCGCTTAGACGATACACCGAGGACAGTATTCTCCTTGTCGACCCCACGGAGAGTGCCTCCGACCATATGGGGCAAGCATATAGCATTATCGACGTTACTACCGCTGAAATTATCCTCCTCTTGAATGGACCTGGTCCTCCAATATTTGGCATCATCCTCGCCAGTGCTCGCTGCGTTACAGATGCCTTTTCGCCAATGTATTTTACGTGCTCCTTGAAGTTCAACCTGTCGTCAATAATCACTCCCAGGTATTTTATTGCTCTCTTTGATTCGATTTCTGTGCCTCCAACGGTCACTTTCATCTTCTCCACTATCTTCCGGCCGCTTATCAAAACGGCTTCCGTTTTATGTGCAGCAAGTGTCAACATTTCGAATCGCTGTGTTAGCTTTCTCCTCTATATCCTGTACCCGTCTTAGCTACCGAGACTATGGCAATGTCATCTGCAAAGCCTACAATTGTAGTCCCGTTTGGCAATCGCAGTCGAAGTACTCCATCGTACATTATGTTCCATAGTAGTGGGCCAAGTACACAGCCCTGCGGGACACCCGCCGTCACTACGTATTCCTGCTCTCCTTCATCCGTTAGATATATTACCTTCCTGTCCTCAAAGTAATTGTTCAGAATCTCCATTAACTACGGCGGTGTACCCATGTTAAAGAGGGCTCTCATAATCCACCCCCAATTCGCTGAGTTGAACGCGTTTTTAACGTCAAGTGTGACAACCGCGCAGTATTTCTTGATGCCAATTCTCCATCTTTCGCCCTCTATTGCATCTCTTGCAATGTCGACTACCCTCCTGATCGCGTCGTGGACCGTCCTTTCCTAAATCCGTATTGCCGGTCCGAGAGAGCTCTTCCTGCCTCGGCACGCGTCAGTAGTCGGTTGTATATTATCCTCTCCAGTATTTTTCCCATTGTGTCAAGTAGACAGATGGGCCGATATGACGATGGTTCCTCTGGTGGTTTACCAGATTTTGGAATGAAAACCAATTTCTGCTTCTTCCATCTACGTGGAAAAACACCCTCGACAAAGCACATGTGGAACAAAGCACATATGGAACTTGGCGAACATATCAGGTCTGAACCGGATAGCCGCCTTAAGTGCCCTATTCGGGATTCTATCTGGCCCCGGTGTTTTCCTATCTCCTATTCCATTGCATGCTGCGAGTACCTCCTCTCTTGTTACCTCAGAAATGGTATGATTGGCTTCCGTATCCCTACTTGTGAAAGTGTAGGGCTGGCCTCGTGGGAATAATGTACTAATAATTCCCCGTAGCAAAACTGGACAGCCTAGTTTAGGCTGTTGCTGAGCGCCGATTCTCTTCCAGACGACTCTGTAAGCCGTCCCAAAAGGATTTATGTCAGCTTCTTGGCATATCCGCTGAAAGGATAGTTTCTTGCTCCTTTTAATGGCTCTTCTAAGTTGATGCCTAAGATCCTCATATGAAGCCCATGTCGCTGTTCCTCTTGTACGCTGGGCCCTTCTTCTTGCCCTAAAGCATGCCGACCGCAGATTTCGAATTTCGTCATTCCACCAGTAGCAGGGGGAGCGTCCCCTATACACAGTCCTCCTAGGCATAGCAGCATCACATGCAATGTTGAGCATTTCGCATATATCGCTCACTAATTCCTCGGCCGTGCTGCCAGTCGTATGAAAAGACGACAACAGCAATCTATACGTCTCCTCGTGTTGCGCCCAGTAACCGTCATCACGATTGCCTGATGGTCACTATTCGTGAAGTCCTCAGTTAGTTTCCACGCGGTCCGCGAAACAAGACTATTGCTCACAAACGATAAATCTATTATCGAGCTCGATCCAGCTCTCCTAAATGTGCTTCCTCTTCCATCACTTATCAGCGCCACAGGAAGGTAAGCGACCGTTTCCAAGAGGCAGCGACCCCTGGTGTTAGTATATCTACTACTCCATTCGGTCGCCCAAGCATTAAAATCTCCTGCAATAATGGCGGGAGTATTCAGGCGCACGTGTGACGCCATCCTGTCCAGCATATGTTGGAATTCCTCCATTGACCATCTCGGGGGGGCGTAACAGCTATAGACGAAAACTCCCTTTATCCTGGCCATAACGAAACCAATGTCCTGCGCATAGGTTTGCTGGAAGGGTAATGAACCACAGATCCATATAGCCGCAGTACTGGATCCGTCCGTGATCCAAGTACTATTCTTCGGTACCCTATAAGGTTCGCTTATGATGGCGACATCAATTTTCTCCTCCTTTACCCTCTGGACCAATAGGTCCTGGGCTGCTTCACAGTGGTTCAGATTAATTTGTATAACCTCATCTCCTAGAACGTGATTTAAGTGCGCTCAAAAATTGTAGGCACTTTCCGCTCCCCGCGATATGGTTGGCAGACCGACTGTGTGTGTATGTGTGTGTTAGTGTGTGCATGTAAAATAATTCAATTTGAATATGTGTTAAGAATCATAAATTTAATGAAGCATTTGAAATGTGAAAACAATTTCGGAAAAACAAAATCGTAAAAAGGCAATGAAAGAAAGGAAGAAATAAAAATAAACGTTAAACGCGGTAAACAGTTCAAATGAAATTGTTGTTGTTGTTGTTGTTTTTCCGATCCTGACCCCCCTGATATAATATAAGCACGCATTATTAACTATAAACCCGCAAGCCGTGGTAAAACATGTGCTTCCTTCAAGCCTATGTCAATGCCAATGCTATTGCTGCTCCTACTGCTGCGGCTGCTGTTGCTGTTGCTGATTTTTTGTTATTCATCATACGCACTATTACACTTTTAGAATACGAAATGGGTTTCCAAAAAATACACATACACTCACACACATTGGTACACATACACAATTCACACATTCGATATAATAAGGGGTTCGGTATGGCTTTCTACTTTGAACCGAAAAACGTTTCCTATGCCCTTTACTTACACACATTGGTACACATACACAATTCACTATATTAGACATAATAAGGGGGTTCGCTATGGCTTTCTACTTTGCCCCGAAAAACGTTTTTCTTAACCCCCCTTTATTGTATTCGCATGCTGTTGCTGGCTAAAAACATGGAGGGGTTTTGAAAAATATTGAATTTGATTTTTTTTTTTGTTTTTGGTTTTTCTTTTTAATATTTTTACCAAGAAAATTAGAATCTGGTTAAATGATGTGTGGTTTAAACGCCAGAAGCGAAACGAAACGAAATAAAGACATAAAATTCCATAAGAACTGTGAGTAGCAAAACACAGGTGTTGTGTTCACTTTGAAGCTTTTCGTTTGTATTTAGTAGACCGTAGCGTTTTTTTAAGGTTCATGTTCACATATTTACTAGGCGGCATACATAATTTCGTTACATTTTTTTCTTCTTTCACATGGGCTCTTGTAATTATCATATGAAAGAGAAAGTTTTTTATTTGGTAATTGTGGGCAAAAGTTTGAAGGCATATATATACAGTGGGAAGCAAAAGTCTTAGTACTCCAATGTATTTCGGCAAAAATTAAAGCCATCACAGGCTTAATACTCTTGCACAAAGTCCCGATATGACTTTAAGATAGTATTTAGGAGGTGTTACACACATACATACATAATTGGTCATTACAACCCTTCAGACAGGATTATTGACCTAGGTTAGGTTAGGTTAGGTTAGAGGACGTGTACTTGTCAATTCTGACAAGTACAGTACTCGGTGGTCGAACTGACCCATTGTGCTACGTCCTAGCTTCTCACATCACTTGTGTTGTGTGCGTTAATTTTATATATGAGTGGCGGGACCTACACTTTAAAGTCGACTCCGAACGACACATTTTTGGTAAGCATTCCATGGCAATTTTTTACTCTCAGAGCTTTTGCCAGAAATCTGCTGAGAGGAAGTCACCGAAAAATTATTTTCAAATTTTCTGTTTGATGCCTGACCTGGCATTCGAACTCGGGTCGTTCGTCTAATAAGCCAACACACTACCCACTAGACCAGGGCGACCTCTATTATTGACCTAACTTCTCACATCACTTATGCTGTGTGCGTTAATTTTACACATGAGTGTGGCGGGACCTACAGTTTAAAGTCGACTCCGAACGTTAGATTTTAGAGAAACTTTTCATGGCAATTTTATTTACTCTCAGAGTTTTTGCCAGAATTCCGCTGAGAAGAAATCACCGATGAAATACTTTTTGTATTTTATTTTGATGTCTGGCCTGGGACTCGAACCCTGGCCTTACGTCTAATAAGCCAGCACACTATCTACTATATAACGATGACTACTGAAAGAACTACTGAAAGAACGACTACTTTTGAAAGAACGATTACGTAATCGCTAAACCTTAAATAAAAGTCAAACGAAAAACTTGCTTATGGCAACACCAGAAAACCAAACATTCAATTCCAAATGGGTTAAATGGAGTGCTTGACCTTAAGGGATATTTTACTAAAAACGAGGGATAACATTTTTTTTTATTTTTATAAAAGCAGCACTCAGCAGCAGGTTTTTTAGGAGAGGTGGAAAGAGAGAGGGAAGATGTGAACGGTAAGGAAACGGGTTGCTGGTGGTGACTATAAAATGGCCAGTGCTATACCAACTTCGAGGTTGGGGTCGGAAGTGGTGTCTATTCTAGGAAACTGGACCTGAATATTTCTCTCCGTCTGCCAAACTACTGCAGTGTGTTTCAGGCGGAGGTGATGGCAATTTACCGGGCCGCTCAATGGATCCTCGTTAACGATGCTCCTTTCAGTAGCGTCTGCGATAAGATCTCTGTCTGGGTTCGTGATCAATTCTAGGATCGTTAGGGAATGTCGGCGCTGTCTCGACCTAGTCTCGGGGCGCTTCACCGGTATCTCTCTGGTATGGGTCCCCGGGCACAGTGATATTCCGGGAAACTGTAGGGCCGACGAGCTCGCCAGAGCTGGTGCGCTTCTTCCGGAATCCTCTTCTGTTGGGATGGGTATGCCACTTGCCTCGGTCAAGTTGACCATTGCGCAAAGGTTCCTTCGGGACGCCAACCTATCCTGGGTCAATGAGGAGCCCTGCTCCATCGCTAGACCCACCTGGCCCAAGATGGATGGAAGGCGTACCAACCGATCACTTGGTATCGATCGTGATGTCATCTCGACTACAATGGCCGTGCTTACGGGTCATTGCATCATGGGTAGGTACGCCGAGAGAATGAGGCTCCCTTTTAACGACTTCTGCCGTGGATGCAGGTCCACTGAGGAAGAGGAGAGCGTTATTCACTTTCTTTGCCAGTGCCAGTCTCTTGCTATGTGCAGATATAGGTTATTTGGCTCCCCATTCCTTGTTAGCTTAACGGAGCCATAATCTATTGATATCAAGGATATAGCTTCGTTCATCAAATTTTCTGGCTGGTTTTCCAGTACGGGGTAGTCGTGCTTTTGTTGTGCAGCCCTTGCGCTGATCAACTTCTTACTTTTCCCTGATTTGGCGGAACTTTGTTAGTATAGGGACTGCGTTTCACCCGTGGCAGCACAACGGGCCGCCATGCGTGCTCAAGTGAGCTTTGTGATATTAGAGCTACCACTACGACCTAACCTAACCTATACCTTCACCATTAGACAATCTACAGCAATCGTCCCCAAGAAGCTTGCAGTTTCTCACACCACTTATGTTGTGTGTGTTAATTTTATTAGGCCTTTGAATTTTAAATTAACTCAAGGTTCTCCTTAAGGGTATCTATGAAAATATCTGAAACTTTTCCTTATTTTTCTTTTGTTTTATGAAAAACATTAAAAATTTTTTTGTTTTATAATAAATCAGAAATAAATTAATAAAATTAAAATAAAAACCTTAATTTTTTATACAAAATGTTTTTTAAAATTCATGAAATTGTTAAAATTTATTGGAGTGCAAAGACTTTTGGTTTTCACTGTACTTGACAGATGATTATATTGAAATATCAATTTAAAAACAAGATGTTGTGGCATTAAATCTAATTTTATACGTTGATTACGTTAAAAACATTAAAAAAGGTTTTAAAATATTCCAAACAAAAACCAAAATTTCAGGAAGGAATTCCCTTGAAAAACAACGAGATTTTATGCTAACACTAGCTGTACCCTGCACATGTTGCTGCGCCGTCAACTAAAATAAGTTTGAAGGAAAGGCATTACACAATTTTGCCAATTAATTTTGTATCATTTTATTAATTTTGTTTTACGTATCCTAATGATTCAAATAAACGGGCCTGAGTAGTAAGCATTCGATGAGTTTCTAACATCACTTCTCGTTGTTCAAGTGGTTCATGCAAACGGGTTTCAGCGGCATAAACTCGCAGATTTTCCTGTTACAGTGCTCGTCTGATTCTGAGGCTCCTCGTAATGCTCTTTTCTTCCGTGCTTAGGGTGTATGTCGACCAATTGCTTGTCATTCATTTTGAATAATTTTAAGTGACTCCATCCATCGAAAATTAATCGCACCAATCTCAGTCGGCTCATACGTTACAACTTTGTTAAAGAATGCACAGTTTAAGTTTTAATTCATTTTAATTAATTTTCAGTGGCGCCACCTATCGGATATTGGTCATACCAACTTAGAAATCGTTGTCAGCTCATTCACAACAACTTTGCTAAAGATCATAACATAATTAAATGCACAGTTTAAGTTTTAATTCATTTTAATTAATTTTCAGTGGCGCCACCTATCGGATATTGGTCATACCAACTTAGAAATCTTCATCGGCTCATGCGCAACAACTTTGCTAAAGATCATAACATAATCAAATGCACAGTTTAAGAATTTAATTAATTTTAATTAATTTTCAGTGGCGCCACCTATCGGATATTGGTCATACCAACTTAGAAATCTTCATCGGCTCATGTGCAACAACTTTGCTAAAGATCATAACATAATCAAATGCACAGTTTAAGAATTTAATTCATTTTAATTAATTTTCAGTGGCGCCACCTATCGGATATTGGTCATACCAACTTAGAAATCTTCATCGGCTCATGCGCAACAACTTTGCTAAAGATCATAACATAATCAAATGCACAGTTTAAGATTTAATTAATTTTAAGTAATTTTCAAAAAAGGTGGGCGCAAAAGTGGGCGGGGCAAAATTTTCTCTTGATGAAAACTTTAAATGGATAAATACAAACATTTGAAAGAAAAATTAGTCAAATCGATGGAGCCGTTTTCTGATTTTAGATAAATAGAAAATGTGGGCGTAAAAGTGGGAGTGGCAAACTTCACATAAACCATCTGTATGTTAAGGAATTTGGTCTAACGATTTGTTGGTTCTGGATTGTGCCTACGAGGTATGTGTTGGAAATGATAGGCAGAGTAGGCTGTGGGCTATACATTAAAGGTTCACACATTAGAGTTTCGTATTGGCTGCTTCAGCTCCGTGTTTTTCAGGAGGAGATCTTGGCCATATTGAAAGCGGTGTAAAAAATAAAATCATCTAAATTACTTGGATAGGTAAGCTTCGACTAAAGCTTTCATGAACGCCACTGTGATCCATGTTCTATTTAGGCCATGGGTCCTGGGGTACTGTTGAGGAAAATTTCGGAGCTCTGTATTGTTTTTCATGGTTATAATCAAAGCAACGCAATGTTTGTTGGGTAATGAGATTTTCCTTAAAATCTTTTAAATTACTTAGATAGTCCGTCTGGTATTAGAGCTTTTATGAAAGCTACGCTGAACTAATTCTATCTCATCCATATATGCCGGGTATTACTTAGAAAAATTCCGGATAATTTAGACGTAATTTTTGAATGGGTTCTGAAACAGAGGAATACCGCGAGAAATAGGTGAAGAGTTTATAATTTTTGACGTGTTGCGTGGCATAGGTGTTACGGTTGTTTAAGTAAAACCTATAGTTTTACAGTGAGGGAGTGGCAAACTTCACATAAACCATCTACTAAATAGTCCAAACAAAGTCTAAACATTTGGTTTGGATAGGTGAGACCGTTCTTGGGTTATAAAATGACAACGAAATGTGGCATTAATTTGTATATATTAGAGAAGAAGAAGAAGAAGATTTGTTACAATTTTTTTTAACAAAACATAACTCAATGGCAACCCCTTTTGAACCTGTACAAACAAGTGAAAGCATAAACACATGCAAGCACAACAAATGAAAAAATAAAACAAAATAACAACAACAACAATAAAAAAAGAACAAACATAAATGATCATAAAAAAAAAATAAATAACAACACAAATTAACAGAAGAGACACAGGAAGAGAGACAAAGAGAAAGAACTAATATTTGTGTAATGAAATGAATGTGAATTTCTTTATTTATTTCAATTTTAGTTTAATTTTACTCTCTACACTCTACGTCCTTTTACTATTCGCTTACTTTCTCTCTCGTACATTTATGTTGCTATTGCTCGTGTTATTAAAATGCTTGCTTAACGTAGAAAATATACACCCACACTTACAAGCAAATAAATTGAGTTATTCTTGAAAAGTTCTTCTCATATTTTCACACATACTTATGCATGGGTATAAACGTGTGTATGTAAATATCTATACACTGTTAATGATAAAATGTAAACACTCTATGGTGTTTTCGTTTATCATCACACTCTGTGGGGGTTATAAACATTTTATTCAGTGTTGTCAATACGGATTTCTTGTTTTGAATGTTTTTGTATGTCAAATTGCGTTTTTTAAACCTTAAATAAAGAAAAAAACTTAAAATTTTTCAAATTTATTAATTTTAAAATGGTTTTATAGGCCTTTTAATTATATTTTAAATTTTCTGGAATATTTTTGCACAATAGAATTATTTTTTGTAACTTTAAAATACAAAAAATGGGTTTACTAAACAAAATTTAAGTTCTATGCCACTCGGTTAAACGTTTTTGACAAGTAAAACATTTTTATCATTCAGATTTTCTGTTGAGAGTGTATAGGGAATGAAACCAAGTGAAATTATGATATTGTTATGAAAGTGGAAATCGTGTTGTTAGAATAATAAACAAAAGCTCCAAAAACAACATAATGGACTAAATCATGTATGAAATGATTAACAAAAGCCCCAAGAACGACACAATGGACTTGATCACGTGATCTAAGAATAAATAAAAATATAGCAACAACATCAGCATAAAAAAGTATAAGAGATAAAAGATGTAAACAATCAACAACAAATCGCAACCAACAAGGAATAAACAAGCAAAAACAAAAATGCAAACAAGTTGTTTATATTTGTAGATTACTCCAGAGGGCCATCATTCTTCTTCGAGAATATTCATCACAGTAAGGATTCCGTGGTCTAGTAGGTAGTGTGTTGGCTTATTAGACGTAAAAGCCATGGTTCGAGTCCCAAGCCAGATATCAAAACAAAATACAAACAAAATGTATTTCTTTGGCCATTTCTTCTTAGCAGTTTTTGTGGCAAAAACTCTGAGAGTAAATAAAATTGCGATGAAAAGTTTCTCATAAAATCTGTCGTTCGGAGTCGACTTTAAACTGTAGGTCCCGCTACTCATGTATAAAATTAATACACACAACATAAGTGGTGTGAGAAACTAGGCCAATAATTCTGACTGATGGGTCCTAATGATCAATTATGTATGTATGTAAGGATTCCGCGATATAAAAGACAAGACAAAGCGAGCAATGATGGAGTTCGAATTAAGTTAGTCCTGTGTGATGACGTCAGGTTGGTTGCAGTGATAATGCAATCTGTTGTTTGAAGACACGAGATCGAGCTATAATTCAGTCAGACTTGTGTGGAGACAAGTTGCGTCTGACGGCAACAGTAGTTGGTGTTGTGCTTACAAAAAGGTTGTGAGCTAAGAAGAATAACTAACAAGTGTTGTTGCTTACAGAAAGGTTGTAAGTAGAGAAATATAACGAACAAGGACATTTTGTGAAAGTTATCGTTGTATACGTGGAATAAGTTCGAATAGTGGCACAAAAGTTGTAAAGATAATAAAGAATTGATTTAAAGCTAGACACAAACTTATTCTTATTTTATTTGTAATCTACGAACTCATATTTTTAACGTTTTTAAAAGATAAAAACGTAACAATATTATGATTTAGGCTTCTTTTATCTACATTTTCAGATGTTCTTCTGTCTGAAAAGTTGACATCACTGGTCTTATTATAAAAACTATGGCAGTTTAAGTGAGAAGAAGGGGAAAGGCATCTGTATTCAATTACATACACAATTTGCATGGGAGTGTACTCGAAATGTCACTCTTATTCCTTAAACATACACGAATATGAGTGTTATTACAATCCAGATGTGTTAATATATGTATGTATACCTACAGGGTGTTCACTTTTAAAGTGAACTTATGTTAGGGAAAAAATAATTCAACATTTTTTGAACGTTTAAATCACTTTGATCACTTATTTACTGAATTTGTTATTTTTACCAAAAATATGTCGTTCGGAGTCGATTGTAGGTCCCGCCATTCACGTATACAACTAATGTACACAACATGAATGGTGTGAGAAGCTAGGCCGTAATCCTGACTGAAGGCTTGTAATGGCTAATTATGTAGTTGCCTGTCAAGTTGCCCACCAAGTTGCCTGCCAATTTGCCCACCAAGTTGCCCATCAAGTTGCCTGTCAAGTTGCCTGTCAAGTTACCTGTCAAGTTGCCTGCCAAGTCGCCTGTCAAGTTGCCCACCAAGTCGCCTGTTAAGTTGCCTACCAAGTTGCCTGTCAAGTTGCCTGTCAAGTTGCCTACCAAGTTGCCTGTCAAGTTGCCTGTCAAGTTGCCCACCAAGTTGCCTGTCAAGTTGCCTGCCAAGTCGCCTGTCAAGTTGCCCACCAAGTTGCCTGTCAAGTTGCCCACCAAGTTGCCCACCAAGTCGCCTGTCAAGTCGCCTGTCAAGTTGCCTGTCAAGTTGCCCACCAAGTTGCCTGTCAAGTTGCCTGTCAAGTTGCCCACCAAATTGCCTGTCAAGTTGTATGTATGCTATTACACCTCTTCCGTGAAGATTACCTTCTCCCATCATTTGTGTTGTGTATCTTAATTTTATTCATGATTGGCAGGATCCATTGCTTAAAGTCGACTTCGACCGACAGATTTTTTTTGTGGTAATTTTATTTATTCCCAGACTGCTTAGAGGAGGTTGCCGATGATTTATTTTTCATATTTGTGGTTTGAACTAAGAGCTCTCGTCTTATTAGCCATGATAGACTACAGTGACTTTAACTACACCTCACCTAGAATGACGCACTGGAGTTATACAGCGGTAGCCAGGCCTATCTTGACCTATGGATGCCTACTGTTGTAGGAATTCCTTGGTAAGGCTACGAACTTGAACCTGATAGGGCGGCTGCAATGATTTGCCTGCACGGTAATTAGTGATGCCTTCTGCACAACTCCTACAGTACCACTCTAGATAATTTTAGGTCTCCCACCGCTGGATCTGTATTTCAGAGTTGTGGCGGTAGGGATTGGCAGGCGTCTCTGTGCGAGTGGACAATGGCGTGGATCAGACACTGGTTACTCAAGTATCCTGGAGAAACTTGAAGCTGTCGGGTACATGGTATCGCGATATGACTTCTCGATGAAATTCATGACAACCATACTGGATAAAGAGATATGGAGGAATGGTCTTGGGCATCACATAAAGGACTCCGTAAAGAAATCTTCAGTGATGGATCCAAGTTGGGAGGAATTTTCTTGGATTCAATAGACTACCGAATTTCTGGAGTGTTTTTCAGGCGGAGGTGTTGGCAGTACAGGCTGCAGTAAAGATTATTTGATATTCGAATATCCCCAATGGAAACATCACCATACTCTCTGATAGCCAGGCGGCTATCAGGGCTCTGGGCTCCAATGTGATGAACTCAAAGACGGTCTACGGCTGTCGGAAATACCTGAACAAGATGGCGAAGAGATATAATGTACACATCATTAGGGTCCCGTGAAACAGCGATATTCCGGGTAACTGCAGAGCGGATGAACTAGCCAGACGCGGCACGATTATCGAACTCTCCCATGAATTCTTAGATATTGGAGTCCCTTTGGGGACCTGCAGGCTCATGATTAATGAAGAAATCACGGACGCTGTCAACCGCAGGTGGGCACAAAGAGTCCCATTCGGCACAAAGAGAACATGATAAAAACGTGAGTGTATTTGTGAGAGGCATGTGTGTAACCCAGAGGAAAATTGTTAGTAATATATTCAATCATATATTTTTATGTAGTGGAAAATGGATAATGTTTAGCGACAAGCTCTTAAAGACTGCGTATTTAACTTGATAAATATTCTCCCAAAATTGAAGATCATTTCTCATTCTTATTAGGAATCTCATTAGAACATTGTGAATTCTATTGTAATTTTTCTTTGGGTGTATAATTGATATACAAAAAAAATAATTGATACACAATAAAAAGCGACGAGAACCTGCTTCACTGAAAGCTGACAAGCAACTGAATGCATTTTTATGCTCTTTTTAACGAACTTTATTGATGTTCGTGCTCTATTTCTGTGTAAAAAGCCGATAATGATTTTCCCCTGAGGGACATTGATGCATACTTCGCTATGAATTCACAAAATACAGTAACCCACCCTGTATTACCGTATCTTAAGTAAAACACACGGCCTGCCATTTATGCAAACAAATGTTACGTTTTGTTTTACTACGAAATTGTTGTAACGACGTTGTTGTTGTTTATTTTTGTATTTTTTTTATATTAATGTTAGCATTGTTGTTGTTGTTGCTGTTGCCATATATCATCTGAATTGTTTCTGTGTACATATATGAGTGTGTGTGTGTGTGAATGGATGAATTTTTAAGCTGATATATGAGTGGAGCACTTAAAACGTTGACATGGCATGAAATGCTTCAAAAAAGAAAAGAGAAAGAGAAAAAAGGAAGACAAAAAAAAAGAACAGAGAAACAAAACAAAATGGCAATTCATTCCATTACGGCTTTATTGTTGGCATTTATTTTTCTTTTTCTTTATCATTTTTTTTTTGCTTTTGTTGGGTCTCATTTCATTTTATTTCCCGTTTTTTCCCTTTCAGGTTTTCTGTTTGTGATGTATTTGTTGTTGGTGTTGTTGTATTTTTTCAATTACAAAATAAGAAATAAAAACAAAAAATTTGTCTCTTCTTTTAATTTGTTTACTTTTATTGTTGTTGTTGTCATGTTGTTTTTGTTGCAATATTTGTCAAATAAACGTTCATATACGATAAGTACACACACTCTTTTCTCTTTCTCTCTCTCTTTCTCTCACTTACTTTCACTCTTTCTTTCCCGGGCAAATATTTACAGAAACAATAAAGGAAATGAACAAAAACCAGGAGATTTTTTTTGTGCCAGAACGAGTGATTGATTGAAGATTGAAAGAAAAACTGATACAAATTGTATCAGGAATTATGATTTTTAATGTTTGATTTCAAATGTGTTTTCTTTTAATTAAAATTAAAAAAAGATTGTCTTCCTTTATATCCTTGTAGAGTACTATAGAGAGAGAGAGAGAGGGGACCAGAGTTGTCGTATTAATCCGAAACGAAATTGCTTTGACAGATGGTATCATTATTGTTTATTCCATAAAGTTCATGATGTTTTTTTCATTGCGTTACTTTAATTCCTATTAATCAATCTTTTTCAGCCAAGCAGGTGATTATAACAGCTCCTGGAATGACATATTTTCCATCTGCAATGTTACCCAATGAAACAATGTTCTCTGTGATAATACATTGAGTCTGTTGGGGCCGAATTTTAATGATTAAATTCATCACTTTAACCTGCTACCTAACCGTGCTATAGTATATGCTGGTAATGTTAGCCTTACTGAATGCATTTTTTGCTGGGTATTGAAGCCACTTAGTTTTTAATTTACGAAATTCATGCTAGAAATCATTTTTAGCTTTTCTTTGTGTGCAGTTTGATGTTGTCAAGGAATTTCGTACCTTCATCGGTACGAGTGAAACTGAAGGCAGACTGAGGATCGCAGCTAGAGGTTCTTTCGGCAACATGATTCTCCGTAGTTTAGAACGTGTGTAGTGTTGTTTTGTTAGATGTCGGTACCAGCGAAACTGAAGGTAATCTGAGGATCAAACGAAGAAGTACTTTTGTTGCCTTATTAAATGCCAACTCCAGCTCAGACATTTCCAACAAAATGGAATAAAAAGCAAATATTTCTTCGACAACGCCCTCTCGATAGTTTTCTGGATAATTACTGTGGAGTACTACTAGGGCCGACTGGTTCAAATTTCAGCTCAGGCATCTCTAACAAAATAGAATACATACATACATGCATGCATATTTGGTTCTTACAACTCTTCAGTCAGGATTACGAGCTAGCTCTCACACCACTTATGTTGTGTGTGTTAATTTTATACATAACTGGAGGGACCTACAGTTTAAAGTCGACTCCGAACGACAGATTTTTAAGAAGCTTTTTATGGCAATTTTTACTCTCAGAGTTTTTGCCAGAAATCTGCTGAGAAGAAATCGCCTAAAAAGAAGCCTTTTTGTATTTCATTTTGATGTCTGGCCTGGGGCTCGAACCCTGGCTTTACGTCTAATAAGCCAGCACACTACCTACTAGACCACATGCATAATTAGTTCTTACAACTCTTCAGTCAGGATTACGAGCTAGCTTTTCACACCACTTATGTTGTGACATCTGTCCGAACGACAGATAAGAAACTTAGAAAACTTAAAAAACTTAAGAAACTTTTTCATGGGAATTTTTAGCAGAAATTACCAAAAATCTTGCATGCCTTTCGGAGTCGCCGAAGAAATATTTTTTTCAGAATTTCGTTTTGACGTCTGACCTGGAGTTTGAACCTAACTAATAAGCTAATAATAACTAATAAGCCGACACACTACCTGCTAGACTACGGCGACAACTACCAATGAAATATGAACAAATATTCCTTTCGGTAGTTTTCTTCGGTTCAGGGCGAGTTGGCGATAATTTCCGCATCTGATTCAAAAGTGAGCTGTAGGAGCTCCTCAACGACATGGACGTTTGTGACGTATTAATATCCAGCAGTTGCGCTGGCTCGACTAAGCATTTAGAATAGATGAGTAGCTGCGGCTAGTCGGATATTTAATGCAGATATTTATTGCGAAGGTCGCCGTGGTCTAGTGGGTAGTGTGTTGGTTTATTAGGCAAAAGGCCCGGGTTCGAATCCCAGGTCAGACATCAAACGAAACCAATTGACAGAAAAACTTCTTCTTCTCTTTAACTGGCTATTAACAACCCGATTAACGAATTTCTGTCTTCTTAAATCATCCTTCTAGGCGTATCTGCTTCTTGCGTACTACGCCAGTTGGACACACCAATCGATAACAGGGCTTAGGGTTCCTCAATATGGTCCTTCTAACAGAAACAAGGTCGTCTACTTCGTCGATTTCGACAGATTTTTGAGAAACTTTTTATGGCAATTTTTACTCTCAGAGTCTTTGCCAGAAATCTGCTGAGAGGAAGTCGCCGAAGAAATTTTTTTTCAGAATTTCGTTTTGACGTCTGACCTGGAGTTTGAACCTAACTAATAAGCTAATAATAACTAATAAGCCGACACACTACCTGCTAGACTACGGCGACAACTACCAATGAAATATGAACAAATATTCCTTTCGGTAGTTTTCTTCGGTTCAGGGCGAGTTGGCGATAATTTCCGCAGCTGATCCAAAAGTGAGCTGTAAGAGCTCCTCAACGACATGGACGTTTGTAACGTATTAAATCCAGCAGTTGCGCTGGCTCGACTAAGCATTTAGAATAGATGAGTAAGCTGCGGCTAGTCGGATATTTAATGCAGATATTTATTGCGAAGTCGCCGTGGTCTAGTGGGTAGTGTGTTGGTTTATTAGGCAAAAGGCCCGGGTTCGAATCCCAGGTCAGACATCAAACGAAACCAATTGACAGAAAACTTCTTCTTCTCTTTAACTGGCTATTAACAACCCGATTAACGAATTTCTGTCTTCTTAAATCATCCTTCTAGGCGTATCTGCTTCTTGCGTAACTACGCCAGTTGGACACACCAATCGATAACAGGGCTTAGGGTTCCTCAATATGGTCCTTCTAACAGAAACAAGGTCGTCTACTTCGTCGATTTCGACAGATTTTTGAGAAACTTTTTATGGCAATTTTACTCTCAGAGTCTTTGCCAGAAATCTGCTGAGAGGAAGTCGCCGAAGAAATATTTTTTCGTTTCGATGTCTGGCCTGGGATTCGAACCCGGGCCTTTTGTCTATTAAGTGAACACACTACCCACTAGACCACGGCGACTTCAGGTCAGGGTCTGTCTACACATGGTTCTCAATATTACGGCAGCATAGATGCTGTAACAGCCTAGATGCTGCCTTGTTACTATTCACACGAAAAATTCTATGCAAAATCTCCAATCCAGTGAAAGTTCTGTTCCATATTAAGACCAACAATGAGCTGGATGAATGCCTTTTTATGACTATGACTGAATTTTAATTTGAAGATTCTATAAAAAATTACGTATAAAACTTGAAATACGGCTTACATCGGTTGTCTCTTGGAAAATTAATTTCTTATTTAGTATGTAATATCCCCTTAGAGACTTTTTGGTTCATTTGGTACACATTCAAGCTCATCTATTTCTTTGCTTATAATTTATCTGTGTGTGCAGGCTTGTTTTCTTCCAAAGAAATTCATTTGAAATCATTTTTTTTTACAACGAAATTTTGTAACTTTTTTTTTCAGAAACTGCTACCATCACTGGAAGGAGGGAGGATTAAGACAAACGTCAAGAGATTAGAAAATAACAAAAAAAAAAGGTATGTGTAGTGTAGGTAGACAATATAAATTCATATTTATAAACTTATTATGTACTTGAATACATACATACATACATATCTATACACATGTATAGACACACACACATATAAAATTCTAAGCCTAAGTTTGTTTGGCAAACAATGCCACAGTAGGAGTAGGGAGTAGGGAGTAGTTAGTAGGCAGTAGGGAGTATACATGGTACGTGATAAGCAATGATGTGAGTGAATTATTGTATTTTATTTCATGAAATTTCAATGTTTAACTTTTTGTTT
The DNA here is from genome assembly GCA_014635995.1 of Sarcophaga peregrina. Lineage (NCBI taxonomy): Eukaryota > Metazoa > Arthropoda > Insecta > Diptera > Sarcophagidae > Sarcophaga > Sarcophaga peregrina. The sequence continues at coordinate 90,767,737 of CM025792.1, read as the reverse complement.
ATACTGTACGTATTTGTCTTTGGCTTTGTGTGTGTCTGTCTGTCTATGTCTATGTGTTTAAAAGTGTGTAAATGTTTGAATTGCAGTATCAGTAAACAAAAACCGAAAAATTCTGAAAATTAATATGAAAAGTTATGCCAAATATAAAGAAGAGTACGTACGTACTTTTGTTGATTTTCTTTTGTTTAAAAAATATTATATTTTCGAAAAGTTTTGTAAGTTTGCTTATTTGTTTGTTTGTTTGCTTACATTTTTTGGTTTTGGTTAGATAAGAGTATAATTTTTCATATTTTTTTTTCTTTTTTTATTTATTCTCTTTACGAGTGTAGGTGATCGACTGATATATTGAATTTTAATGGGGGGATTCGTAAATATATTTTTGCCAAAATGGGGTTTTTTTTCTAAAAGCCACATCCTTTAATATAGAATCTGCCTAAAGGGACACTTCTCTATGGTCACAGAGCGATTAATCTCTAGCGAATTAAATCCTCAGAAGTCGCCGTGGTCTAGTAGGTAGTGTGTTGGCTTATTAGACGAAAGGGCCGGGTTCGAATCCCAGGTCAGACATCAAAAACGAAAAATATTTCTTCGGCGACTTCCTCTCAGCAGATTTCTGGCAAAGACTCTGAGATTAAAAATTGCCCTGAAAAGCTTCTCAAAAATCTGTCGTTCGGAGTCGACGGGACTGTAGGTCCCGCCACTCATGTATAAAATTAACGCACACAAAATTAGTGGTGTGAGAAGCTAGGTCGTAATCCTGACTGAAGGCTTGTAATGGCCAATTATGTATGTATGTATGAATGAAATCATGAACAATACTGTCCAGCTGTCTTTTCAAGACTTCAAGAAAAGATCGTGATAAAAATGTTTTGAAATGAACAAAACCGTTGACAAGCGTTACAGCATTAATAAGTCTTCAGCACTGCCTCACATTAGCGTTGAAAGCTTCTACATTGTCTAAGTAATTCAATACAAATGTGAGGTTAAGATGAAAAAGTGAAAGTTACCTGTATTATGAAGTCGCCGTGGTCTAGTGGGTAGTGTGTTGGGTTCGTATCCCAGGTCAGACATCAAAACGAAAAAATATTTCTTCGGCGACTTCCTCTCAGCAGATTTCTGGCAAAGACTCTGAGAGTAAAAATTGCCATGAAAAGCTTCTCAAAAATCTGTCGTTCGGAGTCGACTTTAAACTGTAGGTCCCGTCACACTCATGTATAAAATTAACGAACACAACATAAGTGGTGTGAGAAGCCAGGTCGTAATCCTAACTGAAGGGTTGTAATGGCCAATTATGTATGTATGTATATACAATTTCTTTTAACGCTCACTGTAAACCTATTTAGATCACTTAAATATATCTAATATACGATTTAAACAATCAAAAAATGTGGGTACAAGAGTGGTCAACGATTACAGTTCAATCACTCAGAGCTCTGTAAGCCAGAAAGCGATTAAGCTGTTAATAGTAGATCATTCAATCTAGTTAAAATGATGCTCTACAATAATATATTGAAGATTATATTCCCCTCAAGAGAAAAGTCAAGAAGGTAGGCACTTTTTCCTCATTCTCTGCAGCTTAAGGAGCCGTAATTGCAATTCCACCTCCTTTAATTGCTTTCAGGCCATGCCCATATGGATGGCATAGATGAGTATTGTAAATTTCTCTTGTAAAGCCTATGCTTTTTGCAGTCTCATTACTTACTTACTTGCTTAGTCATAATAATAACCCTTTAGCCAGGATTACAACCCAGCATCTCACACCACTTATGTTGTGTGCTTTTATTTTATACATGAGGGGCGAAACCGGCTTTTTATACTCGACTCGTAACGACAGATATTTTGTATTACATTTCGTTTAGTTCCAGATGCCTAAGCCAGGGTCTTTCGTCTCTGCTGAGAGGAAGTTGCCGAAAAAATATTTTTCGCTTTGATGTCTGACCTGGGATTCGAACCCGGGCCTTTCGTCTAACAAGCCAACACACTACCCACTAGACCACGACGACTACCGAAAAAACTGTACACTATGGATAAAATCCTAACAAACACAAAATTCAACTTTTATCACTTAAGGAGAGTGCACGAAAAAATTTGGCAATACATATTTCGAAATATTTTGTATTTTTTTTTTTGTTTCAATTTTAAAAACAGGCGATCAAACAATTTTAAGATAAAAATAACGGTAATTTATTAATGCAAATATTTTTTTTAATGTACGGTTTCTTTGGCGCTTACTGTCACCGATTTCACTTTAAATTTGTTCCTATTAAAGATCTCATCTTACTTACTGTCAAGAACTTCGACAAAAGATTTTTACTTTGTTTTAATGGTTTTCTGTAAATGTTTGAATACTAAGACTGAATTAAGGTGTAGCGCATCAAATAGTTGATGTTAAACTATTTAATTTCTTTAGTTCTCCTCATTCACCTGGATTGAAAGCAATACGAGAACAATTATTCTCATTTCATAGAAAATTATGGAATAGAAATTTTTTTGCTTTGTTTTGTTTTGTTTTCCTTTTCTTTTTTTTGGGATTTTCCAAATTTATCATTCATTCTGTTTTCCTTTGCAAGTGCAGGAACTTTTTTCATTATTCTTTAAGATTTTTTTTATTCATTCATTTAAATTTCATGAAATTTTAAGGGCTTTCGAAACTATTTTGTAAATAATTTTTTAAAACTTATTTCATAAAAATTGAAAAACTTTCAATTTTGTTAAGCGGTTTTTTCATACTTTTTTGTTTAAGTAGGCGTATAAGTAATATTTAATTCAAATCGTGTTGAATATGACTCATACGTACCGTTTTACTTAGCCTTTCTTAATCACTGTTTACGTTCTTTTGTTGCCTTTATTTCCCTGCGCTCAATGAATTATCGTTTCTTAATTTAGTTGTAAAATTAATTCTAATTTAGTTAATTTTGTCTTGCTATTGTTATGTCAATCAAGCTGTTGTTGAAATATTTTTCAACTTCAATGAATAACTTTAAAGGGAAATTTATTCCTTCATTGACTTTCAAAGGCAACCTTGAAAACAAAAAATTTTCCAACGAAAATAAATCATACCCACCTCCTTAGAGTTTCCTTAAGCGACATTAAATTTATTTTCAGACGCTGTTTTCTTCCTTTTTTTTTTCTCAAAAATTTAACGCCATTAACCTTTTGAAATATTATGTCTTAAGCGATGAAAGATGCAGAAAAATAAAGAAAGAAGCAGGTAAGATGGCAACAGTGAATCAAAGTGGACTTTATGGAACTCTATACTGTAATGAAACGTTAAAGATTTACTTTGGAATTGAAATGTCTTTATTGTGGATAAGAATTATTTGAACTTAATCATCGTTTTTGGATAAAAATCCGTAGGCCATGAAAAGTTTTTTTGAAAAATTTGTGTGTTGAGTGTGCCTATTTTTGGAAAGAAATTTGCACGGGTTTTCAAATCAATTATGGATGGTAGAAACAACGTTCTCTGTGATATTACATTGAGTTTATGGGCGCTGTATTTTAATGATTAAGTTCAACTCTTTCCCAGCAAGTGGCGCTAGCTAACCATCCTATAAAGTTATTGATGTTAGCCTTACTGAATGAATTTTTTCGCAGGGTATTGAAGCCACTTAGTTTTTAATTTACGAAATTCATGATTGAAATCTTTTTTAATTTTCCCGTGTATAGGGTTAAACGTAGAAGTACTTTTGCCAACGGGAAGTCGCCGTAGTTAGTAGTTAATGTGATGCCTTATTAGATGTCGCTACCAGCGAAACTGTGGTCAACTACCTTGGCATTCGACTGGACCCTAGACTAACGACTTAGGTTAGGTTAGGTTAGAGGACGTGTACTTGTCAATTCTGACAAGTACAGTACTCGGTGGTCGAATTGACCCATTGTACTATGTCCTAGCTTCTCACACCACTTATGTTGTGTGCGTTAATTTTATACATGAGTGGCGGGACCTACAGTTTAAAGTCGACTCCGAACGACACATTTTTTGAGAAGCATTCCCTGGCAATTTTTTACTCTCAGAGTTTTTGTCAGAAATCTGCTGAGAGGAAGTCACCGAAAAATTATTTTCAAATTTTCGTTTTGATGTCTGACCTGGGATTCGAACTCGGGTCTTTCGTCTAATAAGCCAACACACTACCTACTAGACCACGGCGACCTCTAGACTAACGACTTTTTTTATTTTTAATTTTCCCGTGTTTGCAGTTCGATGTTGTCAAAGATTTTCTTTACATTGCCTTTATCGGCACCAGCGAAACTGTCGCCAGTCTGAGGGTTAAGCATAGAAGTACTTTTGCCAACGGAACGGTTCATTAGACGTCTAAACTTGTGTGCTATAAACAATACTTGGCGCAAATACGCTATCAAGCTTGTTGGGGTGGTTGTGATACGGAAGTTTAGAGAGCCTGAAGTAGGTTAAAATATGATGTAGCATAGAACCCATACATGGTAGGTAGGTTGCTGTCCACCTGATGAGTGGACACACTTAGGTCGCATACAGCCCCATGTGATACCACAGTTTCGTTCTCTCTCCTATTCCAGGAATCACTCGGAGCTTCCAATGAAGCGACTCAGACTGCCAATATCCATGCATGACAGTTCATCTAGGTCTTCCATGTAGTAGGCACCCAGATGTTTCTTTCTTCTCTGACCAAGTGCCGGGCATGTGCATAGTAGGTGAAGAATAGTTTCATCCTTTTCCTTATCTCCACAGCTTCTGCAGAAATCATTCGCGAGGTGTTCAAGACCAATACGCCTCGCATGTATTCCTATAATACAATGCCCCGTAATCACCCCGATAACAATGCTGAGCCTCCTGCCCACCTACTGTTGACAAGGTCCACGATTGCATTGTCAATCATAAGCCCACAGGTACTTAAAGGGATTCCCAATGTAGAGAATTCATCAGAGAGCTCGACGGTCATGCCCCTTCTGGACAAATCATTCGCTCTGCAGTTGCCGGGAACATCCTTCTGCCCCGGTACCCATGTGATACAAACATCACATCGGTTTGCCATCTTATTGAGACATCTGCGACAGTCGTAAACTGTCTTGGAGTTTATCACACTAGAATCTAGCGCCCGCTTGGCTATCGGAACATTTTTGTCCGCAACAATTTTCACCGCAGCTTGAATTGCCGACACTTTCGCCTGAAAGACACTGCAGGGATCTGGTAGCCTTCATAGGTAGCCGATTGATCTCGAATAGATGCCAATACCAACGGCTCCTTCTAATTTGGAGCCATCGGTGGTAGATTTGTGCAGCATTCCGCGCGAGGTGCTCCACACCCTTTCTCCAGTCCTCCCTTTTCGGAATGGATGTCTTAAAATTCATTGAGAAGTCATATCGCGGTGTCATATTTTTTTTTTTTATAAAACCAGCACTCAGGGGATGACCCCTACTCATGCAGTGCATTGTGCAGGTTTTTAGGAAAGGTGGAAAGAGGGAAGATACGAACGGTAAGGAAACGAGTTGCTGCTGGTGACTATAAAATGGCCAGTGCTATACCTTCATCATTAGACAGTCTACAGTAATCGTCCTCAAGAAGCCCGCAGTTTCTCACACCACTTATGTTGTGTGTGTGTTAATTTTATACAGATTTTTGAGAAACAAGAAGAGAAAGAAAAAATACTTTTTGTATTTTTTTATTTTTTGATGTCTGGCCTGGGACTCGAACCCTGGCTTTTACGTCTAATAAGCCAGCACACTACCTACTAGACCACGGCGACCCCCAAGTCTATAGGCTATGCTTCAGACAATATCAGTTCCCTCAAGTATCCTTGTATGACCAATGCCCGATGCATGCCATTGTCCAGTCGCCCATAGACGCCTACTTATCCTAGCCGCCACACCCCTGCAGTATAGGTCAAGCGGTAGAAGGTATAAGATCATGAACCCATACATACCTGCAGCTAAAAAATGCCTGACTTTCCATTTAGCTCTGCAAATTGTCTTGACTAGGTATAATCCAATTCGTCCCATTTCGCATTTTGATTCATAAGAAACAATTTGATAGGAATTGATTCCTTTTAAAAGTTTAAGAATGTCTTTGAAGATTACAATGGGTTGATATAGTTACGAAATTGAAAAACCTAGATACTGGTGTTTTGCTTTTAAATCGCTTAACATAAAATTATAAACAAAAGCCACCATAATAATACAGTAAACAAACCTGTTTACAAATTATCGTACTGCTTAATACAACAACAAACACCAGCATAATAAAAATGGTAAACAAGTAAACAAAAATCCACAAACAACACTGCAATAATAGATGTAAACATCGTTTTTGTTATAGAGATTTCATGAAAGCGAAGTCAAGAATGTTCGCCTTCAAGAACATTCATCAGAGATGTTTACTTTGCCATATAAAAGGCAAGGCAAAACAGGCGACAGAGTTAGTAAAAGTTCAGTCAGTCTTGTGTGAAGCCGCCGTGTGTTTGAAGAGAGTAATCGTGGTTTGAAGATCTCCATTACAAAGATCTGTCGAACAATTGCCTAGTAATTGTTATTGTTTATATAAATGATGTAAACAAAGGAATAACAAACAAAGCAATTGTTGTTGTTTACATCAAGTTGTAAACAGTGGTATACAGAATTGTGCGATTAATAAAGAATTTTAATTAAAACTAAATACAAATTTATTTTTATTTTATTTGCAATATATGAGCTCATATTTTAAACGTTTTTAAAAGGTAAAAACGTAGCAATAGCCTACGATGTAAAGAGTCGGTCCTGTGTAGCTATAGGCAATTTCAGAATAATATTTTCTTAAGACAAATCAATTTGGCAGACAGTGTTTATCCGATGCTGTAGGGTATAGAAGAAATGTGTCTTATGTAACCTGACCTAATTTATTTCTTCTTTTTCCTATTTTTCCTAGGGACAATTTTCTATTAATTTTCAAATTTCATATTTCACTTGTACGAGTATACCTTGAGGGTTTGGCTTTAATGACTGTAGCAGCTTACAACATGGCTTCTGCAGCCAAGCTATGTTGTGAAGGATGGGAATTTTTGCATAAAATTTTCTTTGTACACGATAATTGTTAGTTTAAATATTTATTTTGGTAAGCTTTATTAATTTTCTACTCATTACTCGTACCATACTTTTTATAAAATCTTGTTGATTTCGGGCCATTGTGCGAAGACAACAAAAAACGCCAGCAGCAGCTGATTTATTTCATTTGCTTAGTAAATGTCAGCGTTGTTGTAAGGTATTCTTAATAAATCAGCAACAGCTAAAATTTATACTCCAGCTTAGGCGAGACAAATCTAAACTAGAGTAACCACTACCCCGGACTATCTACTGTCGCCTATCTATCTCCCTTGTGCGGGGGTGGGGGGTAAGGAAAGGCGGCGAATAGCAGATAAGAAAAACACAACCGCGATAACAGGAAGAAAAAGCTGTTTTAGGGCATTACCAACTCCAGATGTTATTTTGTTAAGTTTCTTTCAGTTTTTTTCCTTCCTTTTTCACTTTTATTAGGAAGAAGAGAGCAGTAGAAAGAGAGAGAGAGAGAGGGAAAACAAGCATAATATTAAAAGGGCATAGAGAAGTAAAATCAATACGAAAAGGAAACAACTGGTTTCATGCTACAAATCTTTGCTAAACGTTTAAGGCACGAAAGATTTCTTCCCTCTCTCCCTCTATGACTGCCCTAAATTGCTTTTTTTTCCCATGGAGCAAATACTTGTTAGTGCGTGGGAAAAAGGGAAAACTGTTCTCTGTGCTCAATTTATTAGGAATTTTCAAAAACATCAAATTGCAAGTGTGATTATTATTTGAAAATTCCCAAGGACAGACAGTCAGGGGGGGGGGGGAGGCGAGGAGGGTGCGGTGTAAAGGTGTTAGTTACACGAAATGTTTATCTGCATGCCATATCGTGTTATTATCAAGTGAACCATCTACCACTTGACAATAACAAATTTCTACTTTTTCAGCCTGAAGCACTTTATTTCGTGGGTTCTCTCTTAAGTATGTCCGGAGACTTAATGAAGTGTCAAGTACACCGCAGCAGTTCGTTAATGGTTAACTGGAATATCTTAGATTTGATTATACGGCTGTCAAATGTAACGCAAAGCAGCATCGATAATATTGGGGAGAATGTAAGAAAATGTCAAATTTGTAAGGATAATAGGGTTACGATAGGTTAAATGCGTGTATTGACTTTCGTTTTTAACCGAAAACTAAAAAAATTTCTTTAAAGAGTCATTGCCCGATTGTTTTATGGAACGTATTACAATTTATGTTAGTTATTGACGGCTTTTTTTTCTCGGGATAGGGAGTTATAAAGTAATGGTAGGGCTCACCTTGCAAAGAACTCCCATCAATGCGGGATGGAACCCGTTGAATGTGGAATTTTTCGGAGCTAATCGGAACATCCTGGTCTATACGACTGTAGCACCTTTTAGGTGGCAGTGTAGGCAAAACAGTTTGCGGTGGAAATTATTGGGGATCCAATTGTTACTACGCGGGAAATTTTCATATTTTCCGTTAGCTAGGTAGCAACTAGAAATCACCGTGGTCTAGTGGGTAGTGTGTTGGCTTATTAGACGAAAGGCCCGGGTTCGAATACCAGGTCAAACATCAAAACGAAAAATATTTCTTCGGCGACTTCCTCTCAGCAGATTTCTGGCAAAGACTCTGAGAGTAAAAATTACCATGAAAAGCTTCTCAAAAATCTGTCGTTCGGAGTCGACTTTAAACATTTAGGTCCCGCCACTTATGTATAAAGTTAACGCACACACCATAAGCGGTGTGAGAAGCTAGGTCGTAATCCTGTCTGAAGGGTTGTAATGGCCAATTATGTATGTATGTAGGTAGCAGCTAGACCACTGTATTCTAATGCGATGAACTCTAAGACGGTGTACAACTGTCGCAGATGTGCTAACGAGATAGTGGATCACTATGATGTTCATACCACATGGCTACCAGGACCCAGGGACAAAAATTTAACTGCCGAGCGATTGAACTGGCTAGATGGGACACAATCATCGAACATTCCGATGAAATCTCGACGTTTAGAATTCGTTTGAAGACCTGAAAGCTTATCATTGATAATGCAGTCGTAGATTCCATCAATAATAAATGAAAGGCGTCAGATACAGGCAGAACGGGGCAGAAAATCTGGCCAAGGCTAGATGGAGGTTGGATGGCAACTCTATTTAAACTCCACAGAAGTAATCTCAGTATGGTTGTGGGGGGAATTTCGGGATTTTGTTTTTGGACACGCATGCGAGGCCTATTGCTTTTGGACACAAGATTTGTGTAAAAGTTGCAGAGATGAGGAGAAGGATGAGACTGTTCTTCCTCTACAGTGTACATTCCCGGCACCATGTTGAAAGAGAAAAAGGCACATCCGGATGATCTGTTATGCATCGAAATTGTTACGTTTTTACCTTTTAAAAATGTTTAAAATATTAGCTCGTAGATTGCAAATAAAATAAAAATAAATTTGTGTTTAATTTTAATTAAAATTCTTTATTATACGCACAATTCTGTATGCCACTGTTCACAACTTTATGTAAACAACAACAATTGCTTTGTTTGTTTACACCCTTTTTATAAACAACTACAATTATTAGACAATTATTCGACAGATCTTTGTAACGGAGAGCTTCAAACCACGATTACTCTCTTCAAATACATCGCATCTTCACACAAGACTGACTGAACTTTACTGACTTCCTCGCCTGCTTTACATACATAATTGGTCATTACACGGCTTCAGACAGGATTATTGACCTAGTTTCTTACACCACTTATGTTGTGTAAGTGGCGTGACTTACAGTTTAAAGTCGACTCTGAACGACATATTTTTGGGAAACTTTTTATGGCAATTTTATTCATTCTCAGAGTTTTTGCCAGATATCTACTGAGAGGAAATCGCCGAAAAAATACTTTTTGAATTTTGTTTTGATGCCTGGCCTGGGACTTGAACCCTGGCTTTACGTCTAATAAACCAGCACACTATCTGCTAGACCACGCCGATTCGCCTGCTTTACCTTGCCTTTTATATGGCAGAGTAAACAGTCTGATGAATGCTCTTAATGGCAAATGTTCATGGCTTCGTCATCTCAAGAGCTATATAGATGTAAACATCGTTGTTTCATTATTGTCGTTTCTGTATTTTGTTTACATTTATTCTTGTAATGTTGTATTTAGTTTTAATTAAAATTCTTTATTCTTCGCATAATTCTGTGTATCACTTTTTACAACTTGATGTAAACAACAACAATTGCATTGTTTGTTATTCCTCTGTTTACACCCATTTGTAAATGACCTTTATCATGGAGATCTTTAAACCATGATTACTCTCTTCAAACACACGGCGGCTTCACACAAGACTGACTGAACTTTTACTAACTCTGTCGCCTGTTTTGCCTTGCCTTTTATATGGCAAAGTAAACATCTCTGATGAATGTTTAAACTGACTTTTCGAAAGCTCTATAAATGTAAACATCGTTGTTTATGTTAATTGTTGCAGTGTTGTTGGTATATTTTTGTTTACTTGTTTACCATTTTTTATGCGAGTGTTTGTTGTTGTATTTTGGTTTCCTTGTTTACCGTTTTAATGTTATGTGATGGAAAAGGAAAATACCAATATCTAGATTCTTCATTTTCGTAACAGTATTGATAGTTTGAGTCGCTTCATGGGAAGTTGCGAGCGATTCCGTAACAGAATGCGCTCTATATGGCCTGAGAGTTTCTATTTAAACTACTTAAGGAGACAATCATTTTAAACTACCTAGCTGATGTCTTTAGTTTTTATTTTTTATTCCCTTTTTGTTTATGATATATATTTACAGTACGTTTCCAATATTTTTGGTCGCTGATTCTTCCAATTTGCAAGTTATTTGTGCATCATACTTACTTACTTACTTACTTAATTGGCCATAACAACCCGATTAACGGATTTCGGCCTGCCGCAACACATCCTTCCGGGCGTCTCTGCTTCTTGCGCGCCTACGCTAATTGGTCACACCAATCGATGACAGGGCTTCCTCGATTTGGTCCTTCCAACGGATACAAGGTCGTCCTCTTCGCCGACTTCTGCAGATCTCCGCATCAAATACTCGTCTCGCCGGAGCATCCTCCTCCATTCGAACGACATGATCGAGCCAGCGCAGCCGCTGGATATTAATACGCTGTACAACGTCCATGTCGTTGAGGAGCTCATACAGCTCACTGTTGAATCGGATGCGAAAATCATCGCCAACTCGCACTGGACCGAAGATCTTACGTAGGACTTTTCTCTCGAATACTCTCAAGGCAGCTGCATCAGTTCTTAATAGGATCCATGCTTCTGCGCCATAAAGAAGCACGGGTAGGATGAGCATCTTGTAGAGTATTAGTTTCGTCTTACGAGAGAGGTCTCTGCTACTCAATTGCCTATTGAGACCATAATATTATCTGTTGGCAAGAGTAATCCTGCGCTTGATCTCCAGACTGACATCATTTTCGGTGGTAACGGCGGAGCCAACATAAATGAATTCCATGACTGCATCAAAAGTATAGTTATCGACCGCAATTTGAGAATCAATACGCCGCACGGCTCTACTTGTCGATAACATATACTTCGTTTTGGCCTCATTTACTGCCAGACCCATCTTCTTAGACTCCCGTTCAATAGCACTAAAGGCAGCAGTGACATCACGTTTGGTATGCCCTATGTTGTCGATGTCGTCAGCGTACGCAAGCAACTTGGACACTTTTTTGAAAAATAGTGCCATTGCGATGAACTCCCGCCTTTCGCAGAACACTCTCCATGACGAAGTAGAAAAGGTCGCATGGTAAGGAATCGCCTTGTCTGAAACTTGACACGATATCAGAAGGTTCGGTGAGGTCCATTCCTACCTTGACGGAGCTGCAGGAATTGCTCAACGTCATTCTGCATAGCCTTATCAGCTTCGCAGGTATACCGAGCTCAGACATTGCGGCAAAAACACGATCCCTTATGGGGCTATCGAAAGCAGCCTTATAGTCGACAAAATGATGGTGTGTGTCGACTTGATTTTCGTGGGTCTTTTCCAGGATTTAGGCGTAGTGTGAAGATCTGGTCGATGGTGGACTTGCCAGGTCTGAAGCCGCACTGATAAGGTCCAATCAGTGTTTTGACGAGGGGCTTCAGTCGTTCACACAATGTGCATAATATTTAATAATAATTATGATTTGAAATAATCACTGTTGTCATAATGCTATAATCAAAGTCTTCTGTAGAGTGGCCCGAATATTGTCTGAACAATGCTTTAAAATTCTATTTCTGAACACAAAATTCACTTATTCATAGACTTGTCTCTACATAAAGAATACAATTTTCATTTCAACCATTAATATTCCTGCACGGAATTCTTTTTAGAAGAAAAAAACCATACCTTTAAGGGAAAATAAAAAAGAAGAAAAAAGAAAGCGTGGAAACCCTCTCAAAACCACTTACTTTAACCATTTTTCTACGCATTACATAGCAATACGCGGCAACAAACTGAAAACCAATAAAATCAAGAGCATGAACAACAAATATTTGCATGTAAAAGAGAGAGAAAAAAATGAGAAATAAAATGGGAAATGAAAATAAATTCGATATTTTTCTTATTAGAATACAATATCCAGCATCAAATAGATTTACATTCCCTATTCCCTATTCGCTCATTTACTTATGCATTCATTCAATCGTTCAAACATTCATTCATTCATTCATTGAGTTACTAGTTCACTTCGTTCTACTTAATCGTACTACGTTCATTTCATTTCGTTTTGTTTCATTTCAGTTTGTTTCATTTCATTTATTGTTTGAATGAAGATTTATGTGCTCGAATTACTTTTCAAAACGTTTACAGTTGTTCTTCCACCCCGGACCTATGTTCTGTTTTTGTTTTTTTTGTAATAAAATTGAAAGATCCAGACTGATTTCCCCATACACTTACACTTATACACACACAGCGATTCATTTATTTATACATTCGCACTCGCATTGCCACTCACACTGTTTTTTTTTGTTCTACGGCCACTTATAAGCCGTGATACTTATTTCCGTAAATTTGTAGCTTAAATCAGTGTTAGTGTAGAGGTAATATGAGGGTTATTTAACGAGAACAGGGTGTTAAAAGCGTTTAATGTTCGCGATGATAGGGCTTTGTTCAATGGGCAAATATATACATGTCATGTTGGAACTGGTAAAATTGGGTTATGAGAAATGGAAGAAAAGTTCGTCGTTTAAAACAGGACAGAAAGGAGTTTTAATTGGTAAAGGATTATACTGCGGTATATCAAAAATATACGAAATCAGTTAAAAATTTAAGTAAGTCGCCATAAGTCATAAGAATCAAACCAAAACATTAAAATTCCGTTATGAGAAATGGAAGGAAAAGTTTGTTGTTTAACAGGAAAACAGAAAAAGAGTTTTATTGGTAAAGGACTCTACTGTTGTATATCAAAAGTATACGAAATCATTTGAAATTTAAGTCGTCATAGTCATAAGAATCAAACAAAACAATTAAATTCCCTTAGAAATGGCGCATAAATGCTCTCAACCTTACGTTTAATACAAGAAAAGGTTACTGGATGACAGTCATGTGAAAATAAAATTAAGTAATCTTTTGTCGCCGTGATCTAGTAGGTAGTGTGTTGGCTTATTAGACGAAAGGCCCGGGTTCGAATCCCAGGTCAGACATCAAAATGAAAAATATTTCTTCGGCGACTTCCTCTCAACAGATTTCTGGCAAAGACTTTGAGAGTAAAAATTGCCATGAAAAGCTTCTCAAAAATCTGTCGTTCGGAGTCGACTTTAAAACTGTAGGTCCCGCCACTTATGTATAAAATTAACGCACACAACATAAGTGGTGTGAAAAGCTAGGACATTGTGCAATGGGTCAATTCGACCACCGAGTACTGTACTTGTCAGAATTGACAAGTACACATCGTCTAACCTAACCTAACCTTCCTCTCAGCAGATTTCTGGCAAAGACTCTGAGAGTAAAAATTGCCATGAAAAGCTTCTCAAAAATCTGTCGTTCGGAGTCGACTTTAAACTGTAGGTCCCGCCACTCATGTATAAAATTAACGCACACAACATAAGTGGTGTGAGAAGCTAGGACGTTGTACAATGGGTCAATTCGACCACCGAGTACTGTATTTGTCAGAATTGACAAGTACACGTCCTCTAACCTAACCTAACCTAACCTAACCTTCCTCTCAGCAGATTTCTGGGAAAGACTCTGAGAGTAAAAATTGCCATGAAAAGCTTCTCAAAAATCTGTCGTTCGGAGTCGACTTTAAATTGTAGGTCCCGCCACTCATGTATAAAATTAACGCCCACAACATAAGTGGTGTGAGAAGCTAGGTAGTAACCCTGACTAAAGGGTTGTAAAGGCCAATTATGTATGTAATCTTTTGTATGTGAAGCCACCATAGTCTAGTAGGTAGTATGTTGGCTTTTAAGACGTTTAAAATCGAGGTCAGACATCTCTATCAACACGACCTCCACTTAGATTTCTGGCAAAAACTTGGAGAGCAAATAAAATTGTTTTATGAAATGCTTCTCACAAAAATCTGTCACTCAGAATCGTCTTTAAATTGCAAACAAACACTACGAAAGAAATGTGAGAAGCTAGGTCGTAACCTAACTGAAAGGTTGTTATAACCAATGTATGCATGTCTTCCAATTTCGTTGGTAATCGTTTTTAACCAGCACATGTACAGTAAGCGTCAAAAGAAATTGTACATTAAAAAATATATTCATTAATAAATTACCGTTATTTTTATTTTAAAATTATTTCATTGCTAGTTTTCAAAATTTAAACCAAATTAAAAAAATATTAAAAAAATTTCAAAATATTAACAAATTTTTTCGGGTACACTCCTTGTGTGGTAAAAGTTAAGTTTGGTGATTATTAGAAATTTTATCCTTTAGTAGACAGTTTCTTTTGACGCTCACTGTATATTATCTTCCTAAAGCATAGATCAATAAATATCTGAAGTACTGTATGTAAATAGTGTTGCCTACCTGCAGATTTTATACTGGCATTAAATATTCCAGTCGTTGTATCCTTCCTTCCACTAGTTGTATGTTTCCTTAGTCCTCTTGGAAACAGGTTTAGTTTCTAAATTCCATACTTGCTTGTTATTATGCTCTATCGATAGCAGAATAATTGTTAATGTTTTACTAAAGTCGCGCAGTTAATTAGGTAGGGTGTTGACTGATTAGACGTGAGGTCGTGGTTCAAATCTTAGCTAAGACATCTCGAATATAACGAAATATGTAAAGAATATTTCTTTCGACGACTTCCTTCCAGCAGATTTCTGACAAAAACCTTGAAAGCAAAATAAAATTGCCATGAAAAGTTTCTCGAAAAATCTGTCGTTCGGAGCCGACGTTAAATGGAAGGTCCCGCCATTAATGTATAAAATTACTACACACATAAGTGGTGGAAGAAACTAGGTTGTAATCCTGACTAAACGCTTGTTAAGGCCAATTATGTTAGCTATCACTTCGAATTTCGTTGGTAATCGTTTTCGGGAACAGCAGATGTCCATTAACTTCCTAAAGCATCGATTGATAAATGTCTGTAGTATTGTCTGTAGCCTGAGTTTCATATTTTCCATTCAGAAAATACCACAGGCTTCGTACAGGCATTTAGTATTGAAATCATTGTGTTCCACAAGATGTAAGCTTCCGTAGGATTAAATGACTTTAAAAGTTCCTTACTTGCCTGTTAGTATGCTGCTGTGATAGCAGAATAATTGCTTATGTTTTAAGGAAATCGCTGGAGACTAGTAAGTAGTGTGTTGACTTATTAGACATGAGGCTGTGGTTCAAACCTGAGCTAAGACATTTCGAATGTAACAAAATTTGACTTCCTTCCAGTAGATTTTTGACAAAAACTTTGGAAGTAAAATAAAATTGCCATGAAAAGTTTCTCGAAAAATTTGACGTTCGGAGTCGAAGTTAAACGGAAGGTCCTGCCATTAATGTATAAAATTATCGCACACAACAATAGTGGTCTAAAAAACTAGGTTGTAATCTTGACTAAAGGTATATAATGACCAATTGTGTTAGGTCTGTAAGATCCTACTGATCTGTAGTACTGTCTGTAGGCAGTGTTTCATATTTCGCAATCAGAAAATACCACAGGCTTTATACAACATTTAGTATTCAAATCGCTGTTTTCCATGGGATGTGTCTTTCCAAGTGAACTAAGCACGTTTGCTTTCTAAGTTTCGTACTTGCTTGTCCAGGTCAGACATCAAAACGAAAAATATTTCTTCGGCGGCTTCCTCTCGGCGGATTTCTGGCGAAGACTCTGAGAGTAAAAATTTCCATGAAAAGCTTCTCAAAAATTTGTCGTTCGGAGTCGACTTTAAACCGTAGGTTCCGCCACTCATGTATAAAATTAACGCACACAACATAAGCGGTGTGAGAAGCTAGGTCGTAATCCTGACTGAAGGGTTGTAATGGCCAATTATGTATGTGTCTTGCTTGTCGTTATGCCGGCTCAATAGGTAGTATATTTGCTCACGTTCTACTGAAGTCGCTGGAGACAAGTAGGTAGGGTGTTGGCTTAGTAAAAATGAGGCCGTGGTTCAAACCTTAGCTAAGACATCTCGATTGTAACGAAATATGAAAGAATATTTCTTTGGCAATTTTCTCTCAGCAGATTTCTGACAAAAACTCTGAGAGTAAATAACAAGATTGCCATGAAAACTTTCTCAAAAAAAGTCTGTAGGTCCCATCACTTATGGATCAAATTAACACGCACTACAAAACTGATTTGAGAAGCTAGGAACTGAGCACGTCTCGTTTAAAAGTTCCATACTTACTTGTTAATATGCTGCCTCGATAGGTAGAATAATTGCCCATGTTCTACTGAAGTCGTCGGAGAATAGTAGGAAGGTTGGCTTATTAGACATGAGACCGTGGTTCAAACCTTAGCTAAGACATCTCGAATACAACGAAATATGATAAGAAATTTCTTCGCTGACTTTCTCTCAGCAGATTTGGCAAAGATCCTAAGAGTTAAACAAAATTGCCATGAAAAGTTCGGAGTCGTCTTTAAACTGTGGCGCTACTCATGGCT
Organism: Sarcophaga peregrina; assembly: GCA_014635995.1. Taxonomy (NCBI): domain Eukaryota; kingdom Metazoa; phylum Arthropoda; class Insecta; order Diptera; family Sarcophagidae; genus Sarcophaga; species Sarcophaga peregrina. The sequence continues at coordinate 90,750,671 of CM025792.1, read as the reverse complement.
AAAAACATATAAAACATGGGTGGAGTGCGAAGCTAGGTTGTAATCCCGACTGAAAAAAATATTTCTTCGACGACTTTCTCTCACCAAGCTTCTGGCAAACAATGTGCCAAGAAAAGTTTATCCAAAATATATTGTTTGGAATCGATAAGAAACTGTAGATGCCGCCACTAGTGGGTTAAAATTATTACACTCAAGATTGATGGTATGAGAAACTAGGTTGTAATCCTGACTAAAGGGATGTAATAACCAATTAAGTAAGTATTTTTGGGTATCACTTTACAACATTCATTGCATTGATTTCAAGTGAATTTATTAGGTTTTGTATTCGGAATGACCCATACAATCAACAATAGGTTAAACCATTAAGAATTTTTCCAGCATGGCTGTCTGTCTTTATTGTCAATGTGTCTATGTATGTGTGTAAGTGCGTGTGCCTATAGAATTACATGGTATTTATTGAAAGATTTAAGCTCTGTTTTCATTTCATTTTCTCTTCTTTTATCATTACATTTTATTTCTTTTTTTCCCCCCATTCTTGTTTTTTTTCTTCTGTTATTCCTTGAGTCGATTGTTTGATTTTCTTTTTATTAAAATCCTCTTTCAATAGCCAACAATTTGATATTGAGACTACGACGACGACCATCATCTCATAGGTTGGTATTGTTGGTGTCAAATTAATTTCATACAATTGGCTGAATTTGAGACAGAATTTGAGCAGCAGGTCCTAGTGATTTAAGCAGGTTTTGCAAATGGAAACGGTAACTGGATTGTATTTTTTTGTGTAATAAAGTGGCCAACATTATGCAGGTATATCTGTCCACTGGTTTTTTGTTGCTTTTGTTGTTGTTGTTGTTGCTGTAATAAATTAATGAAATATTTCAAGCGTTTTTAATTAATTTCTAAGAAAAATTTTCTAAAGGCATTATTTTCTTTCTAAAGATTTACTTTTCAATGATAAGTTAAAGGCGATTGATTTTTTTCATCCATTTAAGTTTGACAAATTTTTAAAGCGATGTGGAGGTTGGGGTCTGACATTATTTTTCAATCTCGCCCAAAGAAAATTTGATTTAATTTTGCTGGCATAAAGACTTGATTTAAAATTCTTTTCAATTTTTTTTGTTTTCATATTTAAACAGTGGCTACGAAATGCTTGGCATACTTTGAATAGAAAAACAAAAGAATTATTGAATGAAAAGAATAACAAGAAAAAAAATGAAAATAATGAAAATGATACGAAGAAGGAGTAGGAGGACACCAAAGGGCAGCTAAGAAGTAATTGAATTCAATTTTGAATGAATAAATGAATTATAAGACATTATTATTCTTATTATTCTTTTATAAGATAGCCTATGTATGGTGGGAGTTAGAAGTGGGGAGGGAGTAGAGGCTAAATTGTAATCGATATTTAATAATTAATATTCTACAGGCCAGTTTAATGTATTACATAATCATTGTAATTAGATATGTAATGAAGGCCTTTGAAGTTATATTTTTAACATTAAGCTGGTATAAGTAAGCTACTCATACCGGTTTTTGTAACACAAGCGAATTTGAATAGTCAAAAACAATATATTCAAGCTACTTATATATAAAATAAAAATAAATTTGTGTTTAGTTTTAATTAAAATTCTTTATTCACAATTTCACAACTTAATGTAATCAATAACAATTGAACGATTACTCTCTTCAAACACACCGCATCTTCACACAAGACTGACTGAACTTATATAACACAGTTGCCTGCTTTGTCTTGTCTTTTTTATGGCAACGTAAATAGCTTGAATGAATGAATAAATGTTCTTTAAGGCGAATGTTCGTGATTTCGACTACTCAAAATCTCTATAAATGTATTTTGTTTACATTTATTTTTGTAGTGTTTGTTGTTGTATTTCTGTTTACTTGTTTAACATTTTTTATGCTGGTGTTTGTTGTTCCATTATGTAGTGCGATAATTTGTAAACAAGTCCAGTGTTTTGTTTTTGTAGCTTTTGATTATAATTTTAATGTTAAACGATGTAAATGCGAAATACTAGTATTTAGTACCAATATTTAAGAAACTGTTTGAGGCTTTTAGATTCTTTCTAAGCAAGAGAGAGAGAGTAGGAGGATAATCTCAAATTTAGCCGCATTGCCTTAAAGATCGAGAAAGTAATGTTTTAATTTTAGTTTTCAAAGTTTCATGGTAAACGATCCTTTAATGCCTATTTAAAAGATCTTAAAGAAGTTTAAAATCTAACGAGGGGGTGGGGGTAGTCTGTTTCTTCGTATGTGAATGAAATATTGCATGACAAAATCTCGTAAATAGTGTGACTAGATGAGCTGCCGTGGTTTAAATCTTAACTCAGACATTTCGACCAAACCAATATTAGAAAAAAATTTCATCCTCTTGCCTGGTGACGCGATACCCTTAGTGGCCGATCAATTGAGATTGTTTGATCAATATTTTAAAGCTTTTTCAGGTCACAACTCGCCGTAGCCTAGTAGGTAGCATATTGCTTTATTAGACGTAAGGTCATGGTTCAAACTCCGTCTATCAAAAACTCTAGAAGTAAATAGAAATTATCATGAAAATTATCTCAAAAAATCTGTCGTTCGGATTTGACTTGAAACTATAAGTCCCTCCATTTTTATATAAAATTAATACACACAGCATAAGTGGTGTAAGATAGTGGTGTATTGTAAATCCCGATCCCAAAATCCCGGGATATTTCGGGATAATTCGGGATCCAAAAATCCCGAAAAATCACGGGAAAAATCGCGATTTTATCATAATAATAAAAATATTTTGTTGAAAAAATCATTTATATTCCAATTATATCCGAATTATATATCATTAAAAATAAAATATAAAAACAGAAAGACAAAAAGTAACAAAAAAGTGTAAATTAACAAAAATAAAAATTATTCATACATATAGAGAAAATTATTTGGATTCCAAAAAAAGATTAAAGCATCTAACATGTGATCTGATAGGCTTGAACGAATTTTGTTTTCAACATAACCTGCCGTTGAAAAACACTTCTCGCAATCAGCATTTATTGGTAAAATAGTTCCTAGATAACTGTATGCAGCTTGTAAATATTCACCTCCACCACCTCCTGATGTAAATAAATAAATTTCTTTGGATAGTTGGGTATCTAAATCAGTTACCCTTTTAATTCGTTTTATAGGGCTTTTGCATTCTTCGATGCCATCAAATAATTTTTTTTCAATGAAAGTAGGATTTTCCTCATCTGAGATGCTATTATCGAAGTCAAGTGATATAGAATATTTTTTTCAGGACCTTTTGTAGGGTCAAAATATATATGAATTCACAATCCCGAAAGTCCCGAAAAATCCCGGGACAAGTTTTTAAAAATCCCGGGATTCGGGATTATGTGAATCCCGAAAATCCCGGGATTTCGGGTTTCGGGATTTCCCGATTGGCATCCCTAGTGTAAGAAGCTCGGCAGTAATCCTGACTGAAGGGTTGTGCATTTAGAGTGTCTAGCAAAGCGTTACTAGACAATTGCCGTCTTCAGTCATTGTTAAAACCGTAATTCTTTTTAAATAGCCCTAAACCCTCAAAACCATGCAGCAACATGTGGTTTTTTCAAGATTTTAAAACAAAAAACTATTCAAAGCAGCTGAATCTAACGAATAAGGTTTATGATGAAGCAATGCGAAAATGGATGTTTCACAGAGTTGATGAAACAATATTTTTCAACTCTTCAATCTGTTCACATTGATTCGCTTTGAGCCTATCGATACCCCAAGAATTTGTGATTATTTTGCTTGTAGATGGATCGGATCACCTCACCTTCCTTCTTTGTACAAAATTTTTTAACTTTAACTCTCTTTAACTCTTTTGTTAGCTGGGCAGTGATCAACTCCTAGGCCATTTGTGGTTATTCAAAAAGAATGATAAACTAAAGATTACGCCTTGCGAATGATTTCCCGTTAGATGACATAAGAGGTCGCCGTGGTCTAGTAGGTAGTGTGTTGGCTTATTAGACGAAAGACCCGAGTTCGAATCTCAGGTCAGACATCAAAACGAAAATTTGAAAATAATTTTTCGGTGACTTCCTCTCAGCAGATTTCTGACAAAAACTCTGAGAGTAAAAAAAATTGTCATGGAATGCTTCTCAAAAAAATGTGTCGTTCGGAGTTGACTTTAAACTGTAGGTCCCGCCATTCATGTATAAAATTAACGCACACAACATAAGTGGTGTGAGAAGCTAGGACGTAGTACAATGGGTCAATTCGACCACCGAGTACTGTACTTGTCAGAATTGACAAGTACACGTCCTCTAACCTAACCTAACCTAGATGATGTAGTTGGGCTATTTTAAAGATTTCCAAGTCTTTTTCGTATGTGAAAATTAACATTTCTTCTGAAAAATGTGTGCACTACATGAAAGTAGTTGGCAGCCCTGCAATATAACTTACATTATCATTAGCCAATGGGAACACAATTTGCGTGACGTCATTGATTCAACATGCGCAGAAAGTTTTAATTTTGTGTGCGTGATGGCATAATCTTTAGTTTATCATTCTTGGTTATTCAATCGATGCAAGAAGTCAGTTTTATTGTGGGGAAATATTGATTATTATAATTCTTTAGTCAGGATAATGACCTAGTTTCTCACAGCACCCATTTTGTGTGCTTTAAAGTTATTCAAGAGTAACTAGACTTATAGTTTAAAATCGACTCACAGAAACTTTTTCCTGGCAATTTTGCCAGAAAACCGCTGAGAGGCAAATACCGAAGAAATATTTTTTTCATATTTTTTTGGATGAATCGTGGCCTTACAAGCCTACATTATGTAATTACTAGGGTTGTAAAATTCATGTCGACTGTACCGAATTTGTACTGAAATACGGAGAGCCGCTCTTATTCTTTTTAAGTTAAGCCTGCTATTAGAGCTGAATATCGCAATGATTTTTTATGATAAACGTTTCATGATAATGATCCACAAGAATCGTTTAAAAGCATCTCATAATGAAATTCTGCTTAGTTAGCTTACGTGCTACAGGACGTATGATTATTATTCGTTTTCAAATGAATCAAATATTAATCATACCATCTGTTCGCTTCTTACCTTTACTGTTAAATACCACAGAATTTATGGGAAAAACTGAACTTCTGTTGTATAATCGTATAAATATTTTAAATAATTCTCTGTTTTATTGCCAGATATAGAAAGGGGCCTCTAACCATCATTCTTTAGTAATAAAAAAAAAAAATTATTTGAAAATAAAATTTTTCCTCTCCTGGTTTTTGGTTGGGAACATTACGAATGTAATTGTTGTTCGTTAAAAGGAAAACAAATAAATTTTCTAACTTTAAATCAGAAAGAATGAAATCAAAAAAATGTAATGAAATAATGCCAACACAGCCAAGAGAAAAAATGTGGAAAAATTTTATGAAAGAACCGCAACAGTAATAACAGGAAATGGAAAAACAAGCAAATATTACCACAAAGTACCATAACACAGGGAGTTGGAATGGGAATGAGAGCGAAAGAGAGAGAGAGTAAATAGCTTTAAGACATGCTTTTCATTATTGAACAATGATAGTTAAATAAATAAACTCGGGAGGGGGCGTGGTAGAGTAAATACAGAAGGGTGAGCCAGAATATGTTTAATTTAGGGAGGAGGGGGGAACAAGGAATTCCATGATAACCAGAAAAATACCAGAAATTACTTCTCTTTTGCTATGCAATGCCAAATATTTCAGATTTTTTTTCTTTTGTAATTTTAAGTTTCCAATTTATTTGTAAATCACAACTACAAAAACAACAAAAACGTGGAAATATTTACTTCAAAATTTTATACTTTCAATGGAATTTTAAATGAAGTGCTAGTTGTGAAATTATAATTGCCTTGTTATGGAAGTAAAGCTGCCTTTTTCATCGTAGATTTTGTATCACGACCAGAGATCAGCAATCAGTATTCAAAACGATGAGTAGGTTCTTATACGCATTCATACTTATTTTGATATCATACTCATACTCAAAGTTCTAAGTACTTGTCGTATTCATACTTAACAATACGCATGATGTTATTGACTTCGACTTGTCTCTACTTAACATTTACACAAACCACAAAATAAGAATGATTCGCATACGCGCACTCCAACACTCACAAGAAGATTGTGTGTATGCTTTACTTGTTGTCTTTATCTTTCCTTTCTTCTTTGTTTGTATATACAACAACAACAAAGGCTGTAAATTTTCATGAATGATTCGAATCACTTATACGTGTTATAAGCATTTTTCTAAATTTATGAATCAGAATGAGTAGGCGTATGAATCAAACATATTTCAAATGTTGTGAGTTTGATGGCAACGTTGTACTCATACTCATTGCTACTTATACTTATAAATTAATATTGTAGCGAGTACAAATGAATCAGAGTAGTTGAATTTCAATTCTGTTGATTCACCCATACTCAAAATAGCATGAGTGCTTATGAGTAGCAGAAAAACCATTCATTGCTGATAGCCGATATGTACGCTGTTAATGTGCTTAACTTAACTTGACTGCACGAAGCACACAAAATAAGTATGATTCGCATACGAACACTACTACGCTCACAAGAAGATTGTGTGAATCCTTTGGTTGTTGTGTTTGTCTTTCCTTTTTTCTTTGTTTATATACAAGAACAACAATAACAAAGGCTGTAAATTTTGGTTTGAATGATTCGAATCACTCGAATGACTCATAAGTGTTATAAGTATTTTTCTAAATTTATGAATCAGAATGAGTATTCGTATGAATCAAATATATTTCGAATGTTTTGAGTTTGATGTCAACGTTGTACTCATACTCATTGTAACTTGTAGTTATAAATCAATGTTGTAGCGAGTACGAATGAATCAGAAGAGTAGTTGAATTTCAATTCTGTTGATTCATTCATACTCAAAATTGCATGAGGTGCTTATGAGTAGCGGAAAAACGATTCATTGCTGATCTTTGATCACGACAAAGCAGCATGTGACTCCTACAGCTACGATTGGCGAATATCGAATACTGAGTACCTTACGAGTATAAGAGTAATCGTTTGGTTTTCACTAGCAGTTTTGAGGCACCCTAATAAGGAAGAGGGGTGTGTCAAACATATGTGGCAAATGGCAGAAGGCCTAATGTTTTTTTTAGTTGCCTTCATTTGAGTCAACAAAACAAACAATGGACAGTCGGAAGAAAAATTATGGACCAAAAGTTACTAGGAATGATTTCTTTTTCGCATTGTCAAAGACCCTAACCACAGGCAACGAACATTTAGGGCAATAGCCATGAACACCTGTTCATAAGTGGTTATGACCTAAAAATTATCTGTTAAGTTAAAGCCTTATTTAAGAAGCCAAGGCTGGATAGAAAGCACGTGACAGGTCTTCTTAAACTCTAGAGAAGTGGGCGTTATTACGGGGCATTGCATTATAGATACTTTGCAAATGATTTCCGCAGAAACTGTGGAGGTGAGGAGGAGAAAGAGACTCTTTTTTATCTACTGTGTACAGCCATGGCACTTGGTCGAAGGAAAAAAGGCATCTGCATGCCTACTATATGGAGGATCTGGATGAATTGTCATGCATTGATATTGACAGTCTGATTCGCTTTATCGGAAGCTCCGAATGGTTCCTGGACTAGGTGAATATGTGAAACTATGGTATCACAATGAGCCCCGGGTGTGGCCTAAATGTAACCTCTCATAACTCCATTGAGAGGATATTCACACTTCTGTCTATCTACCCCGAATATCAGCCTTATTCAAATGGTTTCCAACTACTCTGGTGAAATGCTTGGCTTCTGGACCATTGAAACATTCTGTACATTTGTGATAATTACACTTCGCTGCCAACATCAATGTGGAATCGACGTTGCGAGTAGCTGCAGAAGATCAAGATCATCATAGATTAAGTCAAGGTTGCTGGCAATTTTTCTTCGAATGTTCACTTTGCGATATTATGACTCATTGTGGTATCCTGCAAATTCCACCAGCCTAGTTAAGTCCCCTGTACATTGAGCGCCGTAGTCTAGTAGGAAGTGTGCTGGGTTATTAGACGTAAAGCCAGAGTTCGAGCCACAGGCGAGACATCAAAACAAATTACAAAAACTGTCTCTTGGGCGATTTCCTCTCAGCAGATTTCTGGCAAAAACTCTGAGAGTAAATAAAATTGCCGTGAAAAGAGTTTCAAAAAACTGTCGTTCGAAGTCGACTTTAAACTGTAGGTCCGGCCACTCATGTATAAAATTAACGCACACAACATAAGTGGTGTGAGAAAATAGGCCAATAATTCTGACAGACATAATGACCAATTATGTATATACACTAATACCCCGGTTTGCGTTGCCTCGTTCTGTGTCTGCTTCGAAGTTGCGTCCTTTTAAAATTTCTGTGATTTCGAAATGATTATGAAGTCCCCGTGGTCTAGTGGGTAGTGTGTTGGCTTATTAGACCAAAGGCCCGGGTTCGAATCCCAGGTCAGACATCAAAACGAAAAAATATTTCTTCGGCGATTTCCTCTCAGCAGATTTCTGCCAAAAACTCTGAGAGTAAATAAAATTGCCGTAATTTCAAAGTCGCCGTGGTCTAGTGGGTAGTATGTTGGCTTATTAGACAAAAGGCCCGGGTTCGAATCCCAGGTCAGACATCAAAATGAAAAAATATTTCTTCGGCGACTTCCTCTCAGCAGATTTCTGGCAGACTCTGAGAGTAAAAATTGCCATGAAAAGCTTCTCAAAAATCTGTCGTTCGGAGTCGACTTTAAACTGTAGGTCCCGCCACTCATGTATAAAATTAATGCAAACAACATAAGTGGTGTGAGAAGCTAGGTCGTAATCCTGACTGAAGGGTTGTAATGGCGAATTATGTATGTATGTATGTGATTTCGAAGTTGCGTCGTTTTTGTTTTAGTTTGCGTCGCATGTTTCGTAGTTGCGTCGTTAAAGCTTTGATTTGCGTCGTTGATACGAAAATGTTTGTACAAAGCTAAAACAGAAAAAGGGGATTTCCCCGTGCAAATTCGAAGTTGTGTCTTTTTAAAATTTCTTTGTTATGTTTTTTTTTTAGCATTACTCGAATGTTAGATATGAAACTCGGAACCAATTAAATGAAAATCAGTACAAATGCATGGAAATTCGTGCTTCGTCGTTCTGCGTCGTTTCGGTTTGCCTCGCGTTTCTTCAGGCCTTATTAGTGACGTAAACCGGGTTATTAGAGTATGTACAGTGAGCGTCAAAAGAGAATGTACATTAACCCTTTGACGGACACCAAAATTTTAGTAGGTCTTCCCGTGGTACACTTGCTGTATCTGTGTTATTTGGCTAAATACAATTTATGACGTGTATACACGTCATGTGCCCCCCAGAAACCCTTGTTATGACGTCTATAGACGTCTGTGTCCGTCAAAGGGTCAAAAAAAATATACATTAATAAATTACCGTTATTTTTATTGTTTCATTGCTAGTTTTTAAAAAATTATAAAAAATTCCAAAAAATTGACAAATTTTTTCGTGCACTTTCCTTACGTGGTAAAAGTTGAGTCTGGTGATTGTTAGAATTTTATCCAAAGCGTACAGTTTCTTTTGTTACTTAGTGTATATATATTCAATAGAGACCCTTAAAATACCCCACACAACCACGCTTCTGTGAACTTTTAAATTAAAGTTTGAAACATTTTGCTAAACGATGAAAAGTACTGTTCTTTAGCGCATCAAATTGAATGTCAGAAGGTATGAGTAATTGTTTTGGTGAAACCCCAGAAAACATTATCATCAAATAAAAAAAGTCTGGGAGAATTATTGTCAAAAAAATAACTTCAACATCACTCCGAATAAAGTCAATTTTCATTGTGTTTGTTGTTGTTCTTTTATTTTATTTTTCTTTCCGCGTTTAAAGCATTTTATACTTCAAAGCAAAATTGGCAAAATAAACAGGGGAAAGACATTCGATTTGTTTATTTTCAGCTACAAGTAATATTGGGGTAATGAAACTGACAGACTGGGTCTGTACGAGAATGAATGTTTACTTTTAAACTAAAGAGGAGAAGCCTTTCAATTACTTGCTAAATAAATACAAAAAATTTTTTTTTTTATTAGAACTTTAATGTGTAAACAATTATTAAGAAAGTGGTGTCTATTGATTTTTATATGATTTTCCATTTGCTGGGAACTAGTGAAGACAAAGGTATAGAAAGAGGTGTTCATAAGTTAAATTTTCAATCAATTTAATGATTATTTTTAGGTTTCTTTATTTGATTTTTATTTTTATTTCCATTTAGTTTCTCTCTTTTGTTTGGGGGAATATAAAAAACTGCGTGTTAATAGTGTCAATAGTGTGTCCATAAAGTTAAAAGTCATTTGATTTTATTACACAAAATCATAAACAAATATCCTGCACATACATATGTACATACTCGTACATACATATGTGATTGTAGTATAATTAAATAATAGAAGTCATAGCCATTAGAGGGAACCATTAATGTTAAGCCCCAATGACAATTGGGGGAAAACAAATGTTTATAATTTTGTTTCCCTTTTTTTTGTGTAGAAACGAAATAAAGCACACCTTAATTTATTATATTCTTTTCCCCTCTTTTCTTTTTCTGTTACAATACAATATAATATTAGTAAACTGTAGGTAATTTATTTAATGTCATATTTTTGGGCAAATAAAACAAATTAATTACTAATACTAGGCATACGATATACGATATTAAATTGCCTATCAATTAGAAATGTTCGTACGATACAGCCTACCATACCATGCATACGTACGTACAGTGAATATCAAAGGAAACTGTACCTTTTAAAAACGTTTTAAAAAAAAGCTTATAGATTGCAATTAAAATAAAAATAAATTTGTTTTTAGTTTTAATTAAAACTAGATGACCCGTTCGAATATTTCGCACCGTTAGTTGTCATTTTTGTAACATAAAATGAAAATAATTGATAGAAATTTTATTAAAAGTATAAAAATATTAGAAATCATAACATCATACTACATATTTACATACATACATACCATATGTTTAAATGATTTTATAATACTTCTTTGAATACAATGTCAGAGGTAATGACATGATTGATCATCGTTAACTTTTTGCCCGTACGAATCCATAATACAAACAAAAATGTCTTTAAACGTACGCACTCGAGAAAAAGCCACGTATAACTGCCCACGTGAAAAGACCGGTTCTGGTAAATACAAACCTACCTTTTGAAAGGTTTGATCTTGTGCTTTGTTTATCGTCATAGCAAAAGCAATTTTCACAGGGAATTGTTTTCGTGTCATTCGGAAAGGCACAGTTGGATCAGAAGGTGTAAGTTTGATTCGGGGTATGAGTACAGTTTAATCGGTGAATAATTTTTGCTGATATGATTTGCCTGGTACCATTTATTAACCCGTATTACTACACTTCATAAAACAAACAATGCCATGACAATAACGACATTACCAAAATGGCTTACAACTTTATATATTATTATGTGGAATAGCATTACAATTAAGCGACCCTGTTTATCGCACTTGATCTAACAACTACTGCAAAGTATTGCCAAAACAGCTTTTTACAACTTAATATGCATCTTATATATAACTGACTTAGTAATAAACGGCATTATAGTAAATAGCGGTATTGCCAGAATGGATTTTAATACATACTATATTATGTAGAACTGCATTACTATTAAGCGACCCTGTATTACTACCCCAGAACAAAAACATATAATCATAATGACAACAGTATTATCATGCAGTTCTATATAAAATATAATTTTTATCAATGAAAATATTAATTTTTCAATTTCTAATTATTTTTCGCCATTAGTGTTAGATATAAGCTTTAAAATGAGATATCATTCATTAAATTTGATGCGGTGGTATGGAAGATATTTGCAACCGACAAAAAAAAAGTGCTTTAGAAATAATTTTAATTAAAATTCTTTATTAGTTGCATAATTCTATGTGCCACTGTTCACAACTTGATGTAAACAACAACAATTGCTTTATTTATTATTCCTCTGTTTACTTCCTTTGCATAAACAATAACAATTACAAGACAATTATTCCATAGATCTTCAAATCACGATTACTCTCTTCAAACTCATTGCGTCTTCACACAAGGCTGACTTAACTTCATTCAGAGATTCTGCTAGCTTACCCTTCACCGAATGCAATCCTGTAGTTTACTTTTCTGTTGTTCTTGATTTAACGAGTGCACTGAAATGTGTATTTCTCATTTAATCAATGTCTACAACAGCACTCGTTTGCCTGTGAAGTAACGGAACTATGCTTTACGTTGTAAGAGCATATTTTACTACTGAACCTACATTTTCAGTATTGCCATATGAATATCAGTAATGCAAAAAAAGCAGTAGTTTAAAAAAGGTTTTTCACCAGAAATCAAAAGTGTAAAAAAATTTTTCTGGCAATGCTGGCGTCGACGAAGATGTTCGGTTGACGAGAGCAAAAAAGGAAATGCATGTTGTGACTCCATGAAGAGTACAATATTTTTGTTGCACTCTTCACACAACTCTTTTTTATACTGTTGTACAATAGTTTACGAGTGCAGTTGATTTTTTGTACTCTATCTTTGCTTCAACCTTATTTGTATTTGCAGCTACAATCAATATTCGGTCTTGAGAAAAATGCAAAAGTGTGCAATTTTATATGTCTTGTGTACATCTCTAGTACAAACACAATTCGTCGTTGTAAGCACTTAGTCAGGATTAGAACATAGCTTCTCACACCAATTATGTTATGTGTGATAATTTTTATATATGAGTGGCGGTACCTACTGGTTTAAAATCGACTCCGAACGAGATTTTTGAGAAAATTTTCATGGCAATTTTATTTTTACTCTCAGAGTTTTTGCCAGAATCTGCTGAGAGGAAATTAGCGAAGAAGTACTTTTTGTATTTTGTTTTGATGTCTGGCTTGGTGCTCGAACCCTGACTTTAAGTTCAATAATCCAACACACTACCTACTAGATTGCGGCGACTACACTCTTTGCATAAACAATAACAATTAAGGAGCGCGCACAAAAAAAATTAAAATTTTCTGCGCATGTTGAATCAATGACGTCACGCAAATTACGTTCCTATTGGCTAATGATAATGTATGTTATATTGCAGGGTTGCCAACTACTTTCACGTAGAACACACATTTTTCAGAAGAAATGTTAATTTTCACATATGAAAAAGACTTGAAAACCTTTAAAATAGCCCAACTACGTCATATAACGGGAAATCATGTGCAAGGCGTAATCTTTAGTTTATCATTCTTGGCAATAGCAAAAATAGTTTTTTGAAAATGGACACCCAAAAAGAATGTCGTAAAAAAATAATTGAAAAAACCCCGCCGCTTACAAAAACCGATTGCTAGGTTCGCAGGTGTTAACCAAAAAACAGTTTCTAAGGTAAGAATAAACTAATATAAGGAGTCTTTGAGTATTGAGAAAAAGCGTGGAAGTGGAAGAAAAAAAGGATTTGCCAACCAAAACAAAGCAAGTAAAATAATACGTATT